>JAYJMB010041226.1:0-32293 GCA_036873735.1 Pouteria campechiana
CTTTTTTAAAGAAAATCATCCATGAATGATTGAAAGATGGATTCTGGATGTAGAACATCCTATACCATGCCTGTTGGAAATCCCAATAGGAATAGATAGGAGGATTGAAATTTTTTGAAAATTTTTTTATTTTGGAAATCCAGCTAAAATTTGTCGGGGTCATGATTTTACAGATTTTGCAAGTAGAGTAGGCAGTTATACTAACATCATCCTTGTTAGTGTAATGCTTAATCTCTACGGATTTTGTATCCACCGGGATAAATTCATAAAACATTTGTGTTTTTAAAATATCGGTTGGTGGATTAAGATGTGATTCCGGAAAGATTTGTGTTGCTACGACATTTGGATCCAGAGAGGAATCGAATTCTGGTTCCAAGAGTAAGATTGGTTGGATGAAGTCTTGTATTGTAAAATACTTAGATTTTACCTTTGGTCCACATTAGCTAAGGATAGTAAGGGATGGTTAGAGCTCCAGCTCGAAGCTGGGATGGAGTGATTGGCTTGATTGTGAGAAGGGGGTTTTTTCCCTTTATTTTTTCGAACAAAGATTTAATAGGTTCAGTTTCTTTCAACTGAGGATTGATCTTGACTAGGTCAAGGATTGTAGATTCACTAAGCTGGGAAGAAGAGGAGGAGGAAGAAGCAGTGATTTGTTTCTGGGCTTCTCTCTTCTGGGCTTCCTGCTCATCTGCCTCGACTAAGGAGACCCATGATGGGGATGAAAGATTGGTTGCTTTGGCCAAAGAACGAGTTTGAGGCCTCAATTGGTTTTAAAATGTAATGGGCATCTCATAATCCTCTGGGCCTCTGACCCGATTTGGGGGTTTTTTGGGCTTGCCTGGTTTCATTTTGAAAACCCTGTAGAAATTCACGAGTGAGAAAATCAGCAAGGTTGTTTGATTCGCCTTTGATAAATTCAATTTTGAAATCAAAAATTGAAAGGAGGGCTTGCCATCTGGCAAAGATTTGTTTGGCTGCAAGATTTTTGACATCTTTTTCTAAAATGCTTTTTGCAGATTGACAATCAATGCGAAGCAGAAATTGTTGATTTAATAAATCTGATTGAAATTTATTGATGCATTTGATAATGCTGAGGGTTTCTTTCTGGATGGTCGAGTATTTTAATTGGGTGTCATTCCAAGCTCCGGAATGATATTGGATTAGTTCCTCATGGCCGATTTCAGATTTTTGCTTTAGAATACCTCTATAGCCTATATCAGAGGCATCAGTTTCTACAATTTTTGGAAGGCTTGGGTCTGCGATATGTAAGAGTGACAGATTCTTAACTTCGCGTTTGATTCTTTGGATAATGGTTGTATGCTCATCCGTCCAAGGAACCGGATTCTTTTTAAGTCTTTTATAGAGAGGTTTGGCTATGATTTTAACATGCTTATAAGAATCAGAAACATAGTTCAAAGCTCCTAAGAATCTTTGAAGCTGATTCTTATCTATAATTTTATCAGGAAACTTATCTGTAAATTCTAAGCTTCTCTGGATTGGTTTTAGTGTATTGTTATAGATTTCATGCCCCAGAAATCTAATTTTGGGTTGACAAAGAATATATTTTGTTGTGGAAACTGCTAGTCCATTTCGGACAAACTGCCATAAGATGGAGTTAAGATGTTTAAAGTGTTCATCAAGATTTTTACTAAACACTAAAACATCATCGATATAGACAATAGAGAAAGACATGTATTGGTTAAGAATGTCATTCATAATTTTATGAAATTCAGATAGAGCATTCTTAAGGCCAAAGGGCATTTACATTCCATTCGTAATGGCCAAATGGAACTATAAATGCAGTTTTATAACTATCTTTCTCTGAAATTTGAACCTGCCAAAATCCGGACTTCATGTCAAATTTGGAAGAGATTTTAGCACCGGTGAGCCGATGCAAGAGATCTCTCTTATTTGGGATTGGATATCTTATCCATTTTAAATGCTTGATTGAGCGGCTTATAATTTATCACAAGCCTTGGAACACCTCGTTCTATTTCAGAGGCTTTCTGAACATAGAATGCGGCACAAGACCATTGAGATTTTGAATCACGTATTAAACCCTTTTTCTTAAGGTCTGTGATTTCCTTTTGGCAGTGAACCAAAAGTTCGTGATTCATTTGGATTGGTCTAGCTTTAGTGGGAATATCAGCTTCACTAAAGCCTTCCTTGTATGGAAGAGTAACCACATGTTGTTTTCGATTCCAGAATGCATGTGGGATTTCTGTGCATACAAGATCAAGGAATTTGGTCTCATAATATTTTATTTTATTTATTATTTCTGGTTGGCGGAGTTGATCTTCCAGTCTTTTAGTCTCTAAATCATCTTTTAAATAATTTAAATGTTTCTCTTTGTTGATCAGTAGATTTAAATATGATGTTTCTCTAATTTTTTTATATTTAGGTTTTTCGATGAATTTTAATGTGATTGATTTAGTGAAGGTGGTGAAGGTGATTCCTTCATCAGTTACGATAAAAGGTTTGATTTGGTTGATAAATGGAGTTCCTAGTATGACTTCGTTATGAAGGTTTTTTACTAAGATAAATGGCGTTTGGACAGTAAGTTGGTCGAATTGGCATTCGACATCAGACAGTTTGTATTGGACATAGAGCGGTTGTCCTCCCGTTCCTTTCAGGGATTCCTTAGTGGGCTCATAGTAGGCTGTCGGGATCAGCCCTTCCTATATGCAGTTTGAATCTGCACCAGTGTCTACTAAGGCGATAGTTTTAAGATTGAATGTATCGGCAATCTTTAAATAAATATCGATATACCACTTTTGAACTTTTATTTATGTGATCTTATTAAGATAACTCCTAGAGTTTGATGCCTGCTTGTTATCAGAGTTATTAAGATTTTCGTCTGATGGTGATTCATGTTCAGAGTCTGTATCAGAATCTTTTACTAGGGTGACTTGGTTATTTTGTTTTAAAGAGAAGAGATCTTTTTTCATGGAGGAGATTTCTTCCTTTAAATCATTGATTTGTTTTTGCAGATCACTTGTAGTTATTTCTTGGGGTTTTTTATTTAAAGGTTTTAGTATGTCTTTTAGATCATACTTGTTATTTAGCTTCGGTAATTTTTGTTCACTTGTTGAAGCTTTTATCATTGGTGTTATTTTATTGAAGTATGATAACTTAAGATTTGGATTTTCTATTTCGGATGCAAAGTCGAGAAGATCTTGTTGTTCTTTTGTTATCATATTGATGTAAGATGATGATGAGGATTCATCATCTGTTTCGATTGGGTTGATTTCTCTCTCAGAGTCTGTTGTTGATGTTGATCTAGAAGATGATTCTGAATCAGTAATAATTAAGATTTTCATTAACTGATTCTTAATTAATTCTTCTATATCATTGTCATCAATTTTGATTTGATTTATCTTTTGTTTAAGTTTTTCTTTTTGTTTAAAGCTTTCCGGGCATTTGTTTGAGTAATGTCCAGGCTTTCCGCACTTAAAGCATTTATTAGTAGATCTTTTATATTTCTTATATGATGAAGATGGTTTTTGAGTGATATTATATTTTTTATGATATCTTTTATATTTGTTGAATTCTTTTTGGAATTATTTTTTAGATGATTTATGTTTATGTTTTTTATGTTTTGATGTAGCACATTCAAAACCAAATTGTTCACAGAACGAGCCAATTTGATATTTTGAATATTTGGTTTCAAGTTTCGCTTGTTCTTTCTGTTTGAGATCATTACAGAAAGCTAATCCTACGTCATTGACAGTAGAGATTAAATCTCGATATGTGAGATTGTCATAAGGAATTAGATCTTGATTTTGATCTTTGATCCTTTCTTGTACTTTAATGGCAAAGTAGGAAGGAAGATTTAAGATGAATTTTTCCTTCCAGTAAGTTTGATTGCAGTCAGATCTTTGCATTACACGGGATAGGAATGTATCTTTGTAATAGCGAAATTCTGACAGTCTTCTGCACTTACAATTTGGCAGGATTTTAGAATTGTTTTCTTCTAGTTTGTTTGTTGGGCCGATGAAATATTTGGCAATGGTAAAGATCAATGTTGCTACAGCATTCTGCTGTGGCTTGCCATCTTCATCAAGAATTAATTCACCTTGTGAGTTTTTTTTGTATGAATTTAAGATTTCATTTCTTTGATCGTCAGAGAGTTGGTTATCCCACCAGCCTTTGAGTGTGCCAGTGAACCCAATGACAAAAAGATTGATTAGTTCATGGTCTGTATAGTTTCCTTTGGTGGAGTAAGCAGTACTGACCATGGTAATCTCTTGTAAAATATTGATTATTTGTTTTTCAGATTTACCATCTACGTTCCATTCATAGATAGTATTTCCATTGTATTGAGATTGAGTGAATTGGTTCTTTTTTTCATATAGAAGATCAGGAGCTGTAAACTTTGGATAATATGATTTTAAACCGTATTTTGGTTGGGATCGGTGTTTAAAAGATAATTTATTTATCTTATTAGATTGTTTAGTTGAGGTTGTATTTGTAGATTCATCTGATGAAGTGGATGTACTTTTTTGCGTAAGTACATGGATGGTTTGGCTTTGCTTTAATGGAGCAGCAAGAGTGCTACTACCTTCTCCAGGTTGTAGTCCTACTCTTGAGGATTGAGAAGTAGATTGGTTATTAATCCATTTTTTGATTTCTTCTTCCTTTTGTCTTAATTTTTCTTTGATATTTTTTGGAATTTCATGTGGTTTAAAGATTGGCTTATCATCTGGTTTTTCAATTTTTTCTTTTATATGATTTGATTTTCGATGGTTATTCAGATGATCTGTGATTGATGTTAATGTTTTATTTGTATAATTAATTTGTTCATGTATTTTCCTAATGTCTTCTCCATTAGGAGGGGTTGTAGTATCTGGGCGAT
Organism: Pouteria campechiana; assembly: GCA_036873735.1. Taxonomy (NCBI): domain Eukaryota; kingdom Viridiplantae; phylum Streptophyta; class Magnoliopsida; order Ericales; family Sapotaceae; genus Pouteria; species Pouteria campechiana. The sequence goes on from JAYJMB010041226.1 coordinate 4,856, forward strand.
GTTTATAGGGAGCTCCAGTTACTACTTTGTCTTTTACCTTAATATCTATTTTTTCTTCTGGAGGGAAATTGGATTGTTTGATAATTCTTTCTTCAGATTTCCAAATAGGTTTTAAGGTTGGATTATGGAATTTTTCGAACCATTCAAAAAAGTAGATCTGTCTTTTATTATGGTTCATCCATTGATAATATTGTTCTTTGATTTGTAAAGTTTCAGACTCCTTATATAAATCAAAGTAGATTTTTCTTTTTCTTTTATTATGCTTAGCATAAAATTCTTGATTTATTAGTTCTTTATTGATTACAAACCTCTTTTTAAGTTTATTTCTTGTGATTACATTTAATGAGTCTTCCATCTGGGAAGCTGTTGGAGACATATTTTGAGAATGATCATCGAATCTTCTAGAGCTATGGGGCTCATGAAAGACATGACTATGTCTGAGATCTGGTGATTGGTTCTTATAATATGGTTGTGTGGATGTTCCTTCGATTTTTATCCCTTTTAATTTTTGTAGTTTATATTCAGGAATTTCTGAACTTCTAAAGCTACTGAAGGATTTTTCAGTTGGTTCAGTGATTATAGGATTAGAGCTTATGGGATTAGAGATTGAGTTTCTTAGAGGAATAATTTCGATATCTCCTTCCTGGTGATGGATTAAGGTTTCCATTCGGGAGTTTTGGATTGGTTCTGGTGTGGTTATAGCAGTTAACTTCCAAGAAGGAGGAAGAGTAACTTCTGACCATTTGATTGTTTTTGGAATTCTTATATTGGATTTGGTTGGATTTATGTGGAAAACTATTGTTTCTCCTGGCTTAGATTGATAGAGGGCTCTAGAGTCTAAAACTGTAGTCATTGCCTTATAGTAAATTCTATAAACCAATGCAACAGGTATAGATCCTGATTTCATATTACAGTTGTATAACATAAAATTTAATGTAAGTGCATCTAATGCATTTGGGTCATTAGCTGCGATTGTGAAGTTTGGGAAACAGTCAAAGTAGACTGGTCCGTCATGTAAACCAGCTTCAAGGATGCCATGAAGCGAGTCTTCGAAGTTTCTATGTCTAGCATCACGCAGACACAGCAGAGTAGAGATGTTTAGACCTTCTCTGATTAGGGGTTTGACCGCTACTTGTACTAGACCTAATTGCAAGTAGGGGTATTTTTTCTTTTGTTCGCTTAACAATGACCTGGATATCAACGTCATTGATGATTGAAGTGAAGAAAGAGGGATTGTTTTTTCTTCAGTTTTGATTATGTAATTTGTTTTAAATTGGAAGGTTCCTTTTTTCTTCCAGATTTGATCATGTGATATTCTTGGAATTTTCCAATCTTCAAGATCATTCGTAAGATTGGCAAGATTTAGGGTTTCACTATTAATGGTTAAAGATGATGATGATGATATGGATGCATTGCTGTATGTTCTTCGCAACATAATGATGAAATAAGTTCTATGTCCAATGACTTAATCTTTCTAGATTTACTTCAATTCGTATTGCATGAATGGTATTATCAGGTTATTGCAATAGAAAACAGATAAATGTAGCAATCAACAAATAAAAGATAATTTGTGCGTTATAATGAAGAGTTTAAATAATAAGATCCAAGCGCCTACATTCTTGCCTAAGCGCCTTCCTCGGCTAAGCGGCACTAATCGGTACTTTTGGTCAAAAACCAGTGCCTCAATACCTCAGTAGAAACTACCTGTTAAATCTATACATGTCTTAGATATTACTATTTATCTTCTCCCTTACATACACAGATTAACATGGCTCTGATACCAGATATTATTGAGTTCTATGTTTTATCATCAAAATCAAAACATCCATTGTCGATTTTGTGGGAGAAAATTTACTTTCACGATTAAATTCGCGTTTATCATGAACAGCGTCCAAACACTGTTTAGGTATGAAATTTCTCATTTTTCACTGTTTTTGATGTTTATATAGTTCGAAATCATTTGATTCATACTTGTATTACATTAAAGTGTTGATTTAAAAAGATTTGCACAACCAAATCTGTCAGATTTGGGCAGATTTTGGATGAACATGTGATTTGGGGAAAATCCCCAAATCATTTTATTCATTCCAAATTGGTAACTGAATACATATGGAAACATAGACTAAATGTATGATTTGTTGAATGCAACAGATTTTTAGCAGATTTTTTATTTTATTTTATTTTATTTATAAAATTACGAATTTTAGGGCTAAGCCCTAAAACTACATTTCTTTAAAAAATCAATGTTTAGGTCATGAATCATGTAATTTAGTTAATTTTTTAATTAAGGCTTTGTCTAGAAACAGATTTTTTAATTTTTATAATTTAATATTAATTATAAATATTTTTTAAATTATGAAAAATATAATTAATTTCTAAGATTTGTAAATATGTTTCTTGAGTGGTTTTGGAAGTATAAACTATTTTTTAGACATTGTTGGATGCATATATTGTGAGGATTTGTATGTTCAAGAAGATTCAAGTCGTAAAAAATGTTGATGTGTTGTGAATGGAAAAGAAAAAAATCAATTCATTTTGATTTGATGTATTTCAAGTTGAAGTTTGAAGATGTCAACAAACAATAGTAACAAAGGGCTTTTTTCATGTGCACATTTCTCGTGTGCATACTCATTATTCAGTATTTCAGCATATATACATTTCTCATGTGCACATTCATTATTCATGTAATGGTGGCTTTTTTAATCCAAGTTTTTGCCCAAATTATATATTTATATTTTTCATAATTTATTACAAAATTTCACTAAAAATCTCTCAAATTTTCTCTATTTTTCTAATTTTTTTCTATTTTACTAATAAAATTCCTAGAAAAAACAATAATATTTTTGATAAAAACGACATTATCTTTTCTCTAGGCCATTGATAAATAGTTATTTATCGATAATACGAACACTGAACTCCAAACCAATTATTTTTTCTTCATTTATAGTTTTTGCATATATGAATGGCAACTTGATCAACAATTCAATCAACAACATCTTAAAAAGCAACCTAAAATATAACATGAATGCCTTTTTTGTGTATGAATGTATTGCAGCCATTAACAAACCAATTTTCTAGAGAGAAAGTCGCTGGGTCTGGTTATGGTGACTTCCTTAAGACATTTAACAATTTTGAAACTCACTTCAAAAGTTCTAAGAGATAAGAGGAATGATCACCAGCAAGCAGAAACAGAGTTGGTAACACCGTCCTTCTTGTTACTTATCTCTTTAGTAATGGTTCCTCAAAATATTCATGAGTAGGTGACTGTAGAAACAAGTCAACGATCATGTTAAGCACCACGCAGTTTAAGTGCCCTTTGTAAAATTCCTTGAAAAAGATGGCAAGCATGCCATTCTCTTTTCTCCTTTCACTTTTCCCCTTTGTTCCCACAGACAACCAAAAGCATTTGAATCTCTCAAAGCAGATACCGCTGCCCTAATCAAAAGCTTTTTCCACATCACAAAGAAACAACACCAACACTGCAGCTTCTTAATCTAAATTTGGCACGGATGCTACTTTTCTCACACGGTGAAAAAGCATCGAAAGTTAATGAAATCCACCTTTTACCAGACTAGAAAAATGCCAGAGATCACACATATGACATACTGTTAAAGTATTTATCCTGAGTAAACCCGAAACTCTACAGACAATGGATTTCCTGTGAGGTAGTGTTGCTATAACACTGTCATCGAAAGCATGTTTAAATTCTAACAGCACCTTAATAGAATGTTGCGAACAAAAAAGAGAAGGAACTCATCTTTGTCGGATATTCCGAATAAAGAACAAACAAATCAATGAATAGGATTGCTCAGATCTAGAAACCCCTTCATATATTGTATCATCGTTGTCAACGATTTAAGATCTAGTTAAGCCAAAACCAGAATGAAACGAAAATATCAAATTTCAGCACGAAATTCCACCGTTCTAAAATGAGAAAACAAAAATGCAGACAAACAAAAGAATCCTTCGACCCCCACCATTTCCAGAAATGGAAAAACCGCCGCATAATTTCAAATTCAGCACAACAAGAGAAAAGAGCTAGAAAGTAGCAACTGTATGCTTCGAACGTAAAAAGAACACGTCTAAGATTAGGGTTTGATGACATAACGTACTGTTCAGCTCGTCGAGCCATCTCTGGACGCTCTCGAAGGTAGTCCGACGGCTGATATCGTAGACGATGAGAGCACCCACAGCGCCGCGGTAGTAGGCTGAGGTGACGGCACGGAATCGCTCCTGGCCTGCAGTGTCCCAGATCTGGGCCTTGACCTCCTTGCCATTGATCTCCATGCTCTGCGTCTGGAATTCGACGCCGATTGTCGCCTTCGAGTTCATGTTGAACTCGTTCCGGGCGTAACGAGAGAGCAGATTCGACTTCCCCACAGCGGAATCGCCGATGATGACGATCTTGAAGAGATACTCCTCCCCTTCTTCTTCTTCCATTCTCTTCTCAGCTACAGAAACCGCCACAACGAAGCTCTGCAGTCGCTGCTGTTGTTACTGCTGCTGCTGCGTGCCTGGCCCTCTTTCTTCCTGCTACTCTCTCGCTTGTTTGGATTCGGATGTCAGAAATGGATACGAAAATGGCAAGAGGTTTTTGCGCTTGGAGGTTTGAGAGACGAGCAGTGCCAGAATGGAATGGAGCGGCAAGAAGAGATGGAAAGGAGAGTTTGCATGCAGTGCTGCAGGAGTACTTTAAGAAGTTCCATATCATTTTAAATTTTGAACTACCAGGCTCTGAAGAAGTAAAATCCAGATCGTTGGTAATTTTTTAAATCGATTTTTATATAAAAAATAGTAATTTAAAGGCTTATTATTCAATATATTTTATGAATTAACTGTGCTAATAATTTTAGTAGTTAGCAGAAATTTTCGAAATGTTCTCCCTAAAATGTGAATTACTTTTCAATATTTTGTCATAGTACCGGTCAGTTGAATTTTGTTTTTCTTTACCCTTTAATCAGGTTATGAGCCATGCGCATGTACGTGTTGGGGTTACACTCGCCGTGTATCATATAATTTCACGGGAAGGAGTGCATCACGAGAAGAGGATGGGATTCATTTCTAGAAATGAAGGTTTTGGTATCCCCAGGCGAGCCGCATCTACGCGCACCAAAACGTGCCGACCTGGAAGATTTTTGGGACATCTCACAAGCCATATGGATCGATGTACTTGGACCGCTTGGCATGGATTAAAAAAACAATTATGAGGTGGAAAATAATTTCGCATGGTTGATAGCAAACACGGGTGGTGTATTTTCTGGATTTGTCCTAAAGTATGCTTCTTTATATGTAGGTCATATTGGCATGAGAGAAGTATCATAATGAACGGGGTCACGAGTGTAGGAAGGCTCACGGGGTGCGTGTAAATAATAGCGCGTGGAGTTATTTTTTTGCGCGTGGACAGCCGAAAAGCTTACGGACATGAGTCAATGAGGACGGTAAGCTTTCACCTGCTTTCGCTTTCATTTGGACGGGGGGCGTGGGTTTCTTCTTCAAAGACTAATTTACCCTTGCCAATTATTTTATTGACGGATGAGTCCTACAGTTTAGGATCCCAACCAGGCGTGCCGTAACTCTCCCTACGAAAACAAGGAAAAAAGGTTGACAAAGTTTTTTAACCCATCTTTTGAGACCATTTTATATAATTTTGTATCTTAGTTATCTCATAAATTGATTTTTTATTATTATTTATAATTTTAATCATTATTTTTATCTTTTTATAAAAAAAATACATATTTTATCTTTATTTATTTTACGTTATTATTCTCTATTACATTACATTATTTCTTAGTTATTTCTTATTTTTTTTATATTCTTATTTTCTCACCTCATTTCTTCTTTCCTAAATGGACTAAGGTTACATTTAAGAAAAGATATAGGCCCACTAAAGGAAGAGATCAAATTTTGTAAAGAAAATTATTTTCTTGGTTTTTTGCATGAAAGTGTGCAGAGCATATTCACAATTCTAATAATCACTAGAAAGAATAATAATTTAAAATAATATGTGAAAAGTTTCTAAATTTAATGGTTCCATTAGTTCGAAGGATAAGTTTTTCAATGACAGCAAGAAAGATAAGAATAATCCTTTTGTTAGAATGCTATTTCCTTTTATAGAATGCGTATGTGAACACGTTTTTTTTAATTGAGGCAGCATAATATTCCTCGAATGCATATTTATCGTTGGATCTGGAAAATGTTGTGTTGAATTATGATTTGTTATTAATGGGAGTGATTATCATGCAAATAATGCTAAAAGAAGTAAAAATTCTTTGTGCAATTTACCTTTTAGTCCAAGGTGGGGCACCAGAAGTGATATTCGGTCTGTATTAATTGGAATGCCATTAGGTCATGAAAGATATATCTGTATAATTTGAGTCGTTAAAAAGATTTTTCAAATTTAAATCTTAAAATTAAATAATAAATATAATTCATAATTTTTTTAAAATGAGAAAACATTTTATAGTTTAAATTTGGTGAAACAAGTTCTAAATGATTCAGATCATGCACATATATTTTCTGTGACAAAGTCTAATTCAAACTAGGTCGTGATCAAGTACCATGGCTTTCTAGCCTTGGATGCAGCACGCTCACCTAGCGGAACGTTTTGTAGGTAATCCTCGTGCAGACTATTGTTATAATTCAGCCTTGACATGCAATGAATGCATTAAATAATTACACAATAATTAGAGTTTAAAAAAGTAATTTAATTAGAGAATTATATAAACTGTAAGCAGCGAGAACATTCGAATGGAAGTATACTTACTCTTAACCGAGATAAATCGTTGCTATACGCTTAAATCTTCGATTCAGTCAATTATTTGAGTTTTTATGAAACAAGTAGTACCAAATATATTGAATGAATTTGATTTTATAAATAAATCTCCGAAATCGTAGAACACGAACATAACCCATTTTCTAAGCCTTGCTTTGGTTGTTAATTTCGTTGGTACCGTACTGCAAGATATATTGACCATTTTATCAGAAGCGAGGGAATAAAAATGCATTGCTGGACTTCTTTCCCTTACATCATTTCGGCGTCCTTTTGGAGCTAGTTTGATGCGCGCTACGCACCTAAAAACGCTGGGGCGGATTCGTAGCTCATCTTTCTTTCTCGTCCAAAAGTCTCATAACGTTAACCACGCCACTTGTCTTGATGTCTGGATCGCAAAATGAGACCCACCATTTATATTAAAATTATTCAACTATAAAAATATTTGAAATGCAAATTTTTACATTAATGCAACGCACGTCCGATTGGCTGCACCCAAATGAACACAATAAAATTTTTATGGTTGAAATTATTCCTAAAAGCATGAGTGCCATATATCATGGATAGGTGCATTTGAGAAAGGATATATTAGAAGGATATAACTGAAATACATGCTTATATTAGCAAACAAAGAATTGATATCATGAAATTTTTTTAATGAAAAGTAGAGAAGAATGATTGAAATAGATAGAATTACTAGAAAAAAATAGAGTTGTTAAAAATTATTATCTTATGGCATCAATATAAAAACTTTTGTAAAAGGGTATATTAGAAATGCACTTCCTTTCAAGTCCACCCAAATACATATATCATTAAATCATTAAATATACATCCTTTGATCAAATAAATAAAAATGAAATGTTTTCTTATTTACAAACATGTAAATCATTAAATGTACATCTTTGATCATATAAATAAAAATGAAATGTGTCCTTATTTACAAACATGGCTTATATAATAAAGTCTCCAGTCAATATATTTAGTTTCTACAATTTTTGCTTTAATAAGCTAATAGAATAAATTAGATTTTAGAAAATTAAATAAGTAATAAAATTTAAAATAATATTCCTAGTTTGAGGCTTGACCAAATTTGTCAATTTTTCAAGATAAATTTGTTATCCTTTCAATGTGCAAAAAATGTCGATTCTAACCCTTTTTAATAACTTGATTTTGATGATGAATGTGACTAATCAACTAAGTTTTGATGATAAGCAAACACGTGAATAAAGCATTAAGGTACTGACAATTATGTTCCCAAGTATTGCGGTGATAAGCATATAAAGCAGATTCAGGGAAGTAACTTCAGATAGGTGGATAGCGTATTCAAGACAACATCAGATGTATTCCACCATAATCAATTATCAAAGGAAAAAATTCATGTGAATGCTCAAAGGAGAATAACTCTGAACTTTGAAAAGGATTTAAGATGGACCGGAATATGTTTGAAATCATGAGGAGCAAAGTTAATATACAAAGAAGTTTAGAGAGTCTAAAAGATGAAGGTTGTAGTCACATAAACTAAGTATGAAATAACTTTAGAGTTTGTTTCAGATATGAGATCCAAGCTTTATATGTCAAACTACAGCTAGTGGAACTATCTGGCATCAAAAGGGAGCTTCAAAGTACCTTCAGAGATGTTTAAATGTGCCAAAATACGTTGGTGAAGTAAATAAAGTTAGTTGCCAAAGTTCAGAAGGCAAACATGAACTTCAAAGGAAAACTTCAAGTTTGAGTAGATGTTCAGAGGAGAAATTCAAATCATATTGAGCCATCAAAGAGTCTTAAGATCAAGTTAGAACAGCTTCAGAGGTGAACTCCATATTACAACATTAACAAAATCAACACAAGTTCATTTAGCCTCTTCAAATGTGTTGATCCAAACCCTCCTCTGCCTGACTTTATTTTGCTGATGAATGTAACTAACCAACTAAGTTTTGATAATGAGCAAAAACATATGAGTGAAGTGTTAAGCCACTGATAGTTACTTTCCTAAGTGTGCAGTGATTAATGTATAAATCAAATCAAGGAAAGCGATGGTTTAAATTATAATACCTCACAAGTGCATTAGTATATAGCAGTACAGTGCGTATAAACAAAGGTTGATTCCATAGAGAACCACAAACTAATTTAATTAAATTAAGTTATGACCTAAAACTAACTTTAAAAAGATGGATTGCTGGTTTGAACTAATAAGAGTAATTAATTAAAAGATAATCAGAAATCTAGGGCTATAGAATGATATAGGATAGATTACAAATGACAAAGGTTTAGGGTTCAATTTTACCACACAATGACTCCCCTTACTATTTGGATATTGGATTCAATACTTGTCTTGGTTTATTCTTTATATGATATGATTATTACTATTTGGTATACAAGTTTAAATTGAGCACTTTCACTTGTTCCACTTACTTATGGTGTGTAACAAAATTGAGGTGAAAACTATAAACCAAGTAGAATGTTTGTGCGTTAGGCGTGTGCCTTAACCTTTTACTCTTCTCATTTAAGGAAGCTCATGGTAATGCATTAGGTATGCACCTTAACCATGCATAGACAATCAATAAGATTTATAAAACTAGCAATTAATCAATCACACAAATCAAAAGATTGAAATAAAATTCATGAATAAAAACACATACTTGCATTAAATAATCAATAATTCAAATAATAAGGTTCATCAAAAAGGGCTACATTTTCACCCTAGAAAGAAGAAATTAGTTCATGAAGAAAATAAAAGATACTCCCTTCATGAAGAACATCATACTGCAAATCACCTTCACTCTCTTGAATCTCCTTCTTCGCTCTTCAAAATCTCCTCAGAGTAGCCTTCAAGAAAACCCCAGACCCCCTAGGAAAAACCTCCCAAAAACTACTAAAACAGGGCTTAAAAATGTAGCTTTTTTGCACAATAAAAAATAATAATAAATTATTAATTCTGTAGTTTGATCAGTCATTAATGCTGATAGCACCACTACGCTGATCATCCCGCTCCTTTGTTGCTTTAGCTCCGCTCCCTTGCTGCCTTATTTATCTTCCATCACTGATTTACTGCTTCATATTTGCTTGCTTTTTCTTCTTGTCTCCACTCTTCCACTAACCTAAACACACAATAAAAATATATGAAATTAGCATCAAACTAATTAAAGATTACATGAAATTAAGCTTGAAAATACAAAATATAGGTAACTGAAATTCACTCATCAAATACCTCTAAACTTAAATCCTTACTTGTCCTCAAGCAAAATTAGCAACCAGACTAGTGAAACAATTATAATAACCTCTCTCTCAAATAATCAAACACATACTAGACAAATTATACATGTACATATAATTTAGAATTTAGTCAAAACACTTATAAAATAATTACATGAAACTAATACTTTATCAATTCTATCATGAAGTAAAAATTGTGGATGTGTGTGCTATGTCACTCTTATGCTCCATTCATCCTTGTCAACTTACAACATGTGAACTAATGATTCTAATGATTTTCACAAAACACATTATAAGCTTGCTTTTATAATCCTTCTTCATTAATGTAGATAACTCTTATTCACTTAGATCAATAGGTCTTAACTAAGCTTGTAATGGGGCCTTTGGTTTAGCTAACAAAGAAAAGAAATAAAGATTAACAAAATAAAAGACATAATAAACTGGCACAAGATTATTCACTCTCTTAATTTTTATTAGAATTTTCTCTATCTTTCCTTAATTCTAAGCTATATTACTATCACAACCCCAAACTTACTTTCTTTTTAATTCATAGGATGTGATCCCCCCATTCAAAACATATTTCTTTACTTGACCTATTTTTCTTTTGTCCCTTGCTTTCTTTCTCTATCATATCATACTTAATTTTTTACACCCCTAAACTTATCTTCTTTTGCTTCATTCATACCTATCAACAACTATAAGCATAAAATATGTCTCTTAATAGGTAACACATGGTTTTTTAGGTGAAATAGGTTTAGATAATAAGGCTAAACAAGAAAATTCAAATGGTGGTTTTCACATGCCTTGCATATGTCATTCTTTAATAAAGCTCAATGGGGACACTAGTGACATGAATGTACTAAGGTAGCTTAAAAGGCCCAAATTGATCAAAGAATGCCTAAATCACTTCCAAGTAAACATATTGTCTAGGATTTTGTCTTAGAGATACTCAAATAAGTTCTAAAATGCTTATTGCAATCAAAATAAGTGAATAATTCACAATATTGTTAGCTAATTTGCATACACTTTGCATGATTATGACATAATATGTATGAAAAATTTTCACCAGTCATGAGGTAGAAAGAATTTTGTACAAGAATCAATAGATCACAAAGAGTGCCTATCCTTCTTCCTAAATTATATGCAATGGTAATAAAAAACTCAACATGCTAGTGATTAATAAGAGAGAAATATCCTAATTAATTTTAATACATTGGCACACAATTACTTTTGGAGGCAATTCCTAATAATTATAATGTAAATCCCACAACAACAAACTCAACAAACTCAAACTCAAACAAAATAATCTAAACAAAACATAAAACCTAAATAAAATAAACAACTACTCCTCCACACTTGAACTAAACATAATTCTCAATGTGGAAAATAAAACAATAGGACCGAGGACTTCTCTGAAATATGTTAGACTACTCATCAGAGGAGGCATCTAACTCATCATTATCAGTTGGTGGATGGAATGGTTGAAAAACTGGAGGAGTGGGAAAGACAACAGAGCCTACATCCTGGAAAAAATTGCAGTTCAGAAACACAAACTACATTACCATAGCATGATCTATCAGGAAGTTAATTTGCATTGTTGTCTATTTCTGTTAGTGCTCATTGGAATCCCACATGTCTGTAATCTGGTCTTGTAGACCAACTAGTGTAGGTGTACTACTTTGGGAATGCCTTGATCATCTCTGTTGGGAAGAGCTTGGGGCAGTGGATGATAGGCCCATTTTGTGGCTTGAAGCACCAATCCTTTCCAATTGTTCCATAATCGCATCATCTATGAGAGGGAGTGGTGGCTAGAGTTCTACTTGTGGTTTGACATGAACACCCGCCATGAGATAGTTGGAAAATTAGGGATGGATGGCCAAGGCTTCTTATCAACCTTCTGGCTAGAAAAGAAGTAATGGAACTCTCTATTACCCTCCCCACATCAATAGACAACCGTGTCTTGATAGCAAAATTTAGTAGAGCTCTTTCTTTTGGTAACATCTGAAATATAGTTAGAAGGCATCAATTTAGTAGAAATAAAATAATGCCATGCTCGTGGGAATGCTCTCAACTGACATCATGGAAAGCTGATCACTTTTCATGTTGCATCTTCCATCTGCTACCCATCCTAGACAAATGAGTAATGACTGCATCATAATCAGGGCCTTATTCAAGTCATGAAGTATAGTCATTCTATTCAATGTCTTCTAACTCGAAACAACAGTTGATAGAAGACCTATTATATGAAACCTGCTGCTCTGTCACAAGAATTCTCCTCTCATTGAGATCCAACACATATTATGCTCTAGCATTGGCGTAGAATTCCCTCACAAATAAAATTATAGCTGGCTCAGGTCAAGCCATAAATCTCTGCCACTGCCTTTGGATGATGTTATTCTGAATGTCATGGTATGTTGTGTCAATGCCCCTCTCTCGTATCCCTTTACGATTTACAATGGTTATAATGTATAGTTGTTTTGCTTGTTCATTGAAAAATGTGGGCTCAAACTCCACCCTCCATCTTTTGGATGGTCTAGAAAATGTAGATTTTCATAGAGTCATACTGACAAACCATGAAAATAAAGAACACTTGAAGTACAATATGATAATTAATCAAAAAATAGCATATCCCAAATCACACCAAAGCACTTCACTACAACACTTGAACCATACAAACAATCAAAAATACTCCAGTAGGCTTTTTCTCAATGTAACATCTACTTAGGCATTACAACAAATACCTAGCAAGTACCTCATTCAATACAATTTTAATGCATCTTTCATACATGACAACACTCCCATAAACAAATCATGAAGTATTAGGCATGAAAACTCAATAAATCATAAGCTAAACATTCCCTTAAACACTAGGAGCTTAATTTGACTTCACCCCACATGACACAATCATAGGTTCAAAACAAAGCACATGCACGTGCATAAGGAGTTTAAAATGAACCTTCATAGATCATACTTCAAACACCTTAAAGATATGGACAAATTCACTTCACAATCCCACAAACTTCACACCACTCTAAGCATATATACCCACATACATCATAGCATAATGTTTACCTAGAAAATCAATATAAACTTTTCACAGACATTTTATCAAACACCTCACATGCCACTTGAAAAACTAACCTTTCCATCGCAAAATTCCATCTTCTTTTCTTGAAAATCACAATAAAAGATTAAGAAGGGATTAATGAAGTATAAAAGATTGGATGTCACTAAGAAAATCAACATAACAATCTCTAAAGCAATTTATCAAACACTTCATGTGCAACATGAAAGCCCACCTTTTTATCACATAAACCCATCTCCTTCTTTTAGAAATAACAAAATATGATTAAAAAGAATGCATTGAATTAAAAAGGATTGGATTTCACCTTGGTTTCTTCAAGCCTCAAGTGTCTTTGAGAACCAAACTTTGGAAGATGGCTTGTAGAAGAAGAAGTGGAGGAGAATTTTGGAAATGAGAGATATGGATGAGGATTGATGTGTTTGAGAGATTTATGGAGTAAGATTGGTGGTGAAATGAGATGGATTTGATGTGGGGAAGAAAGGGTTGTGTTGAACATACTATCTAATTTCATTTTGGTGATGAACATTCTTAACCAAGTATATTTTAATGATGAACAAAAACATGAGTGAAACATTAAGGTACTAAAAATTTGTTTTCAAGTATGCTGCAGAAATATTAACTCATATTCAACTTAAGAATAAACTTAATAATGATAAAAGGAAGAAACAAAGTAAATGCTCTTTAAAAATAAGCATATAAATTTCATATATACTTAAAATGAGAAAACAAACATTTTGAAGCCGTGAAGACACGCTTCGGAGCAAACAGAAACATCTTCGGAGTCACACAATGCACTTAGAAGTAAATAGACAAAGCTTTGGAGTTGTCATGATATGGTTTAAAGATAACCAAAATAAGCGTCGGAGTCTTCATAGCATGCTTCAGAGCTAATTGAAAAGCTTTGAAGTTTTTACAGCATGCTTCAGAGTTGTCACAAGCACACTTCGGAGTTAGTAGGGAAGCTTCAGATTCTCATAGCAAGCTTCAAAATTGTTACAATACACTTCACAGTCGTCATGAAAACTTCGGAGTTATCATAGTAAACTTCAGAATCAACAACAGAAATTTTGAAGTTTATCAAAAAAGCTTCAGAGTTATGAATATGTACGTCGGAGTTAATCAGTCATGTTTTAGAGGAATTCAAACATACTTTGGAATTTATTAGACCTACTTTGGAGTCATCAAAACCTTACTTTGGAGTCAGCAAGCAAGCTTCGAAGTCGTCGATCAATACTTCGGAATTCACTAAAGCATTAAAAGTTTAAAAAATCCAAACTCCTCTCTACAAAGGTCTATCACAATTAAAAAAGGCTTACTGTCATTTTAGAAAATCTAATTCAAACTAATCAGAGCATCCGAAATTATTTAAGACATCATCTATTCACTCGTCTCTTCAGAGTCATTGAAGAAGTAACTTCGGAGCACTCGATAAGAATGTGAATGTTAAGAAAAGTTAGCGATAAAGTTGTAAACTGATACTAGATTGCTGCAAAGTCAAACATCAGTCAAAGTGTAAGGTAGAGAAAAATATTTTTGAATGTTTAAAAATCTACCAATGACAGCAACAGAAAAATCTCTCTCGGCCTATAAAAGAGGGATTCAGATGCAAAAGAAAAGACAACTGGTCATATTTAATATATACGAGAAAACATAAGAAGAAAAAGCTTTTGAGCATTCAAAATCTTCCTTCAAATTCAACTCCAACGGCTATAACTTTGTCAAAGCTCTTAAAGTCTGAATCGCTTCTCAATTAAGGAATTTGAATCTTTTACTCTTATTGCTTATTCATTTACTTAAAGTTTAAAATTTTATGTACAAGTCTGTCTAAGTAAGCAACATTAATTTATATACCTCATTTTAGTATTTGGTAACACAAGTAGAGTGCTTAGTGTTTATTTATTGAGATAAGCAAATAGGAAACTTGCTGAAAGGGTACAAGTTCATTAGTAATGTTGTAAAAGTTTTTGGTTAGCTTAAAAAACTAGTGAGTTGGTTTGTGAGCTTGTTGGAAAATGAACTTATATTTGATTAGGTTGATCAACGTATTAATGGAACCTAAGATCAATAGAGGAAACTTACTCAGAGAAGTGGAGTAGGAACCTAGGAAGGGCCGAACCACTATAAAAATCTTGTGCTGTGTGTTGTGCAATTTATTCTATTTATTTATTTAGCACTTGGATGATTTGATTTTGCCAAAAGTTTTAAAAACTTAATTCATCCCTTCCCTCTTGAGCTACCATTGTGCAAGGGACCAATAAGTAGTATTAGAGTAGATCTCACTAGTTAACTTTTGATTACCAGTATATTAACTTCTGAAGAGATTCAAATGACCTGTATGTTCACAATACATCTCCTTAAGGACAATTACTTCTAGACCCCCTTTATTTGATGAAACCAATTATGGGTAATGAGAATGAAAAATTTCTTAACTGCCATAGATTACTAGTTGTTGCTTGTAGTAAAAAATGAAAAAATTTTTACTAACACTGAAGACAAATACACTCTAGAAGATATATAAGCAATAGAAGGTGATGCTAAGGCAAAGAACTACCTCTATTGTGCACTAACTTCTTCTGAGTTTGAAAAGATTTCTACATGTGATTCAACTAAGGAAATCTGGGATAAACTTAAGGTAGCACATGAAGGTACAAATTAGATAAAAGAAACTAAAATAAATCTTTTAGTGCAGGAGTATGATGCCTTCTCTATGAAGGAATTAAAAAACATTATATGAAATGTTTGGAAGATTTTAGAAAATCACCAACAGCTTAAAGAACTTAGGAGAAAAATATGAAGAGACTAAGCTAGTAAAGAAAATCTTAAGATCTTTGCCTAGACACTGGATGCCAAAAGTAACTACTATACAGAAAGTAAAAGATCTAACAAAGGTGACATTAGAAGAACTTATGGGATCACTTATGACCTATGAGGTCCTGATGAAACAAAAAGCTTTAAATCAAGTCAAATGCAAGAAAACAATAGCTTTACAAGCAAAATCAGAAAAATTAAGAATCTTTAGAAAAAGCCCCTAACCAGTGAAGATAATGAGGATATGGCAATGATAACAAGAAGATTCAGAAACATGCTCAAGAAGAAAAGATTCGAAAATAATTCCAAGAACTTCAAAAGCAAAGATAAGAAAAAGGAAGTTCCTAATCTGTTACAATTGCAGCAAGCCTGGCAAATGAAGTTTGACAGCCCAGAACCACATAAAAAGCAAGGAGATAAGAAGAAAAGGTATAACTCTTACTTTAATAAAAAGAATATTTCTAATAGCAGGAAATTTGGAAAGAAAAAGAAAGCTATGGTTGCATAGGAAATGTTGGAAGACATGATGCAAGAAAGCTCAAGTGAAAAAGAAGAATAAAATGAATCTCAATTTAGCTCACTTAGTTCCAAAGAAAAGGATCAAGAAGAGCATCATATAGGAATAAGCTTTATGACCATCTACAATGACGAGGTAATCTCAAAACCTAAAATCTTTGATATTGAAGAATTATTAGAAGAATTGTATTCATATTTCAAAACATTAAAAGCTAAACACAAGAAAACTATAAGAGAACTTGAAAGAATAATTAATGAATGCTCCAAATTAAAATAAGAAAATACATTGCTCAAAACTAATTAGAATATAAATATAGAATTTGAGCAAATTAAAGCAGAAAATCATACTCTTAGAAGAACCTTAACCACTACCTTATTTAAACTTAAAAGAAAGAAAGATATAGAAAACTAAAAGAAAAATCAAAAAAGAAAACTAGAACCCAAACAGAATAGGATTTGAATTCCTAAAACAGTTGCTAAAGTTGTAAATGCAACTATATATATTCTGAAAACAGATTAATAGCATCTATAAAACAATGGGTGCCAAAATATTCTGCTACTAACCCACCTGGACCCATTCCTAAATCGGTACCAAAAGTTATAGCTTAATTTCATTACTGCAGGTGTATCTAAGAGCTACAAAGAATAGAAAGTGGTACATTGATAGTGGTTACTCAAGACACAGGATAGGAGAAAGGGAGCTGTTTACAGAACTTAAAGCTAAAAATAAAGGAACAGTTACCTTTGGGGATAATGAAAAAGGTAGAGTGATTGGAATTGGTAAAATTGGTCAACCTCCCTCTATTACAATTTTAAATATTTTACTAATAGAAGGATTGAAACATAATCTTTTGAGTGTAAGTCAGTTCTGCGATAATGGTTACAAAGTTGTGTTTGAATCTCATACTTGTTCAATACTAGATAGTTCAAATTCAGTTGTAGTATTTGGAAAGAGATATGGAAATATATATTTGGTGGATTTATATGATATCCAAGTCAAATGTCTTATTGTAAATGACAATGAACCCATGTTGTAGTATAGAAGGCTAGGACATACCAACAAAAATTTGATTGAAAGATTATATAATAAAGATCTAGTTGTTGGCTTATCTAAACTCAAATTTGACAATAAGTTGTGTGATGCTTGCATGAAAGGCAAGCAAGTAAAAGAATTATTTAAATTAAACAAAGAAGTATACACAACCAAACAGTTGCTACATATGGATTTAGTTGGACCAATAAGAACAAGAAGCCTTGGAGGGAAACATTACGCATATGTCATTGTAGATGATTTTAGTAGATTTACTTGGGTAATGTTCTAACATCCAAAGATGAAAATTTTTTATTTTTTGAGGTATTTTCCAAATTTATATAGAATGAACAAATCTCTCATATAGTTGCCATAAAGAGTGATCATGGTGGAGAGTTCGAAAATCATAGATTCACTGATTTCTGTGAAAATAATGGAATTCTTCAAACTTTCTCTACACCAAGAACACCCTAACAAAATGGAGTAGCTGAAAGGAAAAATAGATTTTTATAAGAGATAGCAAGGACAATGTTGAGTGAACATAGCCACCCACAGTATTTTTAGGCTGAAGTAATGAATACAACATGTTATATTATTGATAGAATCTTTGCTAGATCCATACTCAACAAAACTCCATTTGAATTATACTATGGCAAGAAGCCAAATATTTCATATTTTCATACTTTTGGTTGTAAGTGCTTTATTCTTAATAATGGCAAAGAAAATTATAGTAAATTTGAAAACAAATCTGATGAAGGCATTTTCCTTGGTTATTCCATTATTAGTAAGGCATTTAGAGTCTATTATCTGAAAAATAAGACAGTAGAGAAATCTAGTCATGTAAAGTTTGATGAAAGTACTAATTTCTCTAGGAAGACAAGTGATTTTGATGATGAGACAGGTGAATTAATAACTTCAGTTGAGAAAATGAAAATACAAGACAAAGAAGGAGAACCTTCACAATCAGAAACACAAATGGATAAAGAAAAAGCAAATGATAGACCATCCATCTATGAGATAAACAATGAAGGTAACAATATTGTTTTCAAAGATTAGAGATTCATACATGATCACCCTGAAAGTCAGATAATTAGTGATGTATATGACAAAGTCAGAACTAGATGTTCTTATCACCAAATATATGACAATTTTGCTTTTATTTCTTAATTAGAACCAACTTGCATTGAACAATCCTTAAAAGACAAAAACTAGATTTCAGCTATGCAAGAAGAATTAGACTAATTCAAAAGAAATAATATGTGGACTATTGTTTCAAGACCAAATCATCAATCTACTATAGGAACTAAATGGGTATTTAGGAACAAATTAGATGAATTTGGAATTATAGTAAGAAATAATGCAAAATTAGTAGCAAAAGGGTATTGTCAAGAGGAATGTATTGATTTTGAAGAATCATATGCTCCTGTTACAAGAATAAAAGCCATTAGAATGTTTCTTGCATTTACATCTCTTATGAGTTTTAAGTTATATCAGATGGATATAAAAAGTGCATTCTTAAATGGATTTATTAATAAAGAGGTCTATGTAGAACAACCACCTGGGATTGAAGATCCTCATAACCCAGATCATGTATTCAAACTTAAGAAAGCCCTCTATGGTTGAAAATAGGCTCCCAAAGCATGGTATGAAAGGTTAAGCAGATTTCTTCTTGAGAAAGGTTTTTCAAAAAAGCAAAGTTGATACTACTCTCTTCATTAAGCATGCAACAAAAGATATTTTGATAGGTTAAGTTTATGTTGATGACATAATATTTGGTGTAACTAATTAAAATCTTTGCAAAGAATTTTCCAAGAATAATATTTGGTGTAACTAATTAAAATCTTTGCAAAGAATTTTCCAAGACAATACAGGGAGAATTTGAAATGAGTTTGATGGGTGATTTTGACTTCTTCTTGGAACTGCAAATTAAGTAAATAAAAGAAGGAATCTTCATTCACCAAGCCAAATACACAAAGGAACTGCTAAAGAAATTCAACATTAAAGATGGGAAAAGGTATGGAACGCCAATGAGTATATCAATAAAAATGGACAAAGATGAAAAAGGTAAGTCTATTTGCCTTATAGAAGCATGATAGGATCTCTACTATATTTAATTGCTAGTAAACTTGATATAATGTTTAGTGTATACATGTGTGTTAGATTCCAATCAGAACGAAAAGAGTCACATCTTATTGCTCTAAAAAGAATATTTAGATATTGGATTACTGTATCCAAAAGGTTTAGATTTTAATTTAATAGGTTACTTAGATACAAATTTTACTAGATATAAAGCAAATAGAAAGAGTACCTTGGGATCTTGCCAATTTCTAGGAAGTATGATTATCTCATGGTTCTCTAAGAAACCAACATCAGTTGCATTATCAACTGCTGAGGTTGAATATGTAGCAGCAGTTAGTTGTTATGCACAGATCCTATGGATGAAACAATGATTAGAAGATTTTGGCCTTAATTTTGTTAATATACCTATCAGATGTGATAACACTAGTGCTATAAATTTGACCAAGAATCTAATGTTATATTCCAGAACTAAGTATATAGAAATCAGACATTATTTTATCAGGGACTATGTTCAAAACCATGACATTTGCTTAGAATTTGTCCCAATAGAAAATTAGCTAGCAGATATTTTTACAAAACAACTATCAGAAGAAATATTTAACATGATAAGAAGAGAACTAGACATTCTAGATCCTAACGCATAAAATTCTTAACTTATCAAACAAATTAGCCATTTTATGTTCGCATTTGTGTACAACATAAAATTAAATACATCATAAAATGAAATACATTGTAACCTTTTATTTTCTAAGAAATGTATTAATACAGTTAATTATATATCTTGGTAATGATTTTTAAATAAACATGAATAATTAATTAATATATAAAACTTAAAATATAAAATTCTAAAAATCCATTTTATAAAGTTTCAAAGTTAAGTCAATCTTTATATTTCATAGCCTCTAAAGCGCACTTCAGAGCCTCTGAAGGGCAAAGCAAAAAGTCTCTGAAGCTCTCAAAAATATCATTTCGGAACATCCAAAGATCGGCAAAAGCCTCCAAAGTAATGTTTTGGAATATTTGAAACTCCAAATCAAATCATTATCTCCGAAGGATATCTTTTGGAGCGTCCGAAATCAAAACACATTAGTGTTTCAGAGAACATTTAAATCAAACTATCAAATCCAAAAGCACTCAATTCATTCAAGTGCTTGAAACCTCTCCGAAAACATAAAGCCTTCTTCTCCAAACTCTCAAAACCCTCTTTCAGAGAAGACTCTCCATCTTCCCACTCCTTTTAAAAATTAGTCTCAACTATCTCTGTCTCCCTTCTTACCTTCTCTGAGATCTCTCCTAAATCCCATTTCCTTTCTAAAACCTAGAATTCTTTGTCAAAATGTCAAAAACAAAAGGAGCAAAAAGTAAAAGAAAGGAAAGAGATGATTCTCCACATAGAAGAGGAACAAAAAAGGCAAGACGAGACGTTGATACACTCAAGGTAATCTTTCTGAATAGTTCATCTAACTACTTTAGATTTACAGAAAGATATGAGGATAGGGGAATAATAAAAGAGAAAATATTCAATTTTTAAGCCTTTGGTATGCAATTAGAAGTGTCTGAATGGTTGAAATACCAAGGTTAGAATGCATATGTGAGTTATAGAGACAATCTATATCCTAGACTTGTAAGACCACTGATCCGTAATCTCAATATTAGGATAGAAAAATCATGGATAAGAGAAACAAAAATTGAACTATCCATAGAGAGTTTAAGAAATTGTTTTAGTCTCTCTGAAGAAGAAGAAGAGATTGTGTGACCTTCTAGAGCAATACTGTTATCAGATTTAGCAGAAACTGAGATATATGAGAAGAAAAATTATCTACATGCTAGTCATTTGAATGCAAATCTCAAGTTAGCATATCTTATTATTATGAACAATGTATATCCTAGAAGAAGAGCTACTAGTGATATATCTGAGAAAGATGCTAGAATTATATGGGCATTGAAGAATAGAAGAAAATTGAATCTAGCCAGACTGATGGTAGATCACATTCACTTGATCAAGAGCACCACTAGGTTTCCCTTACCTTATGGAAAGGCTCTGACCAAGCTGATGAGGGAAGTAGGAGTAGATTTCTCAAATGAAAATGAAGAGCTTCCAAGAAACACAGATACATTGGATGAAAACTTTCTAAAAAGAATGGACTTTAAGCCAACGTGCATAGGGTTGGATCATTGAAAAACCAAGAAGAGAAACCCAATTAAAGGGATCCAAACCTGATGAAAGTCCAGAAAGAGGAGATGTCACAGAAAAGATTACTGTACCAAGGCAAGAGCTCTCCTCACATGAAGAAGAAGGAACAAAAAAATAAGATTTCATGAGTCCACCAGTAGAAACAAGAGAGGAATTCTCCAGCAAAGAAGTTCAATCAGAAGTTGAGAGAATAGAAAAAGTTCTAAGAGGAAAAAAGAACTATCATAGAAGAAGTATTGGAAGAAATTTTGAGAGAAAATGTATCTAAAGAAACAGTAGCAACAACCATGCCATCACAAACTCCTATAAGATCCCCTTCACCAATTAGACAAACTGATACTCATCAACCATCCACCTCATCAATTCCTACTACACAACCTTTCTCAAAGAAACTAGAGGATAGAATAACAATGATTGAACACTACATGTCCACTCTAGCTCTCCAAATGAATAGGATGGATTATAATCTTTCCACTACCATGTCATCTATGATCCTGAAAGCTGATAAGATTGACTAGAGACTTGATTCTCTACAAACTCTAGCAGAATCATTCAGAGGTCAAGCCTATCATCCTCACTTTTCACCACTTTATCCTCATTTTTCTCTACCTCCAACTCACTTTCCATCACCTCCACATCACTTCTCTCCAGTCATAACCAACTCCCCCATCATATTAATGTCTTCACCCTCAAACTCCCCTCATCAATCCTCTCCTGCAGATCTAGAGGTTGCTCAACTTGAGAGTGAACCTACTGAAATTGCATCTTCCTCTATTCCAACACAATCTACTTTAGTTCCAACTTCTGAAGTAAATCCACATCAAGCAATATTTAGATATGGCAAATACTTCATAGTCCCAATTCATAGAATCCATTTTCTTCCCCCAGGACTAGCTATATGGCTAGAATGGACCTGGCTTGATCTCATTCGACTAGGAGAAGTAACCCTTGAACAGATTGTGGACCTTCCACCAGAATGAAACACACCCTCAATTCGTCCAGAGTGGAGAAGACCTCCCACTCCACCAAAAACTCCACCAAGAAGTCCTTCACTCTCTTCTACAGTAGTTGTTAATAATCCTGATATTCTTCTCCATGTATTCAATCCAATCAGGATGACATTTTCTGAGTTTGAGAATAAATCCAAAATCAATTCTGAAGTTGCTAGAATGATTCTCTCTCAGTCTATCATTCTATCTCCTCAAGAAATTTTATTCTCAAAACTCAAGAATCCTAACATTCTACATAGGATTCAACTTCTCCCAAATCCTCCATTGACTCCTAAGGGCCACAAAATCCAAATTCATGATAGAGAGTCAATTATTTAAAATTACTATGAAAAATATCTTCAGATGTTTCTAATGTCAAAAGCTCTTAGAAAGGAGTTTTCATCTCCCTCAGGTCTTCATAAACTCTTATTCTCGCAAAGGAAGAATTCACTTTCTACAAGAATGCCAACTTAAAGGCCATTGCTGACAATCTCCCTCTCCCATATCCTTAGCTTTCAGATCCTTCTATCAAAGACAGGATAATGCAGACACAGCCTCAACCATCTTTCTCCAATGAACCTATTCCACCCTCTTCTTCCAAAGCTAAAAATCTTAGAAAACCACCTTTTTCCATTACCAAAACCTTTGCTATCCCAAAACCAACTTTTGTTCCAAAACCATTACCTTCTACTCCCTCATCTCAGCCATCCAATTCCAAACCTAAGAGGAAGCCAAGAATTCCACCTTGCAAAAAATACAAAAAGGCTTCTCTTAAAAGAATAACCATTTACTATCAGGATTATATAGCTAGGATGAATGTAAACATAGAAAATCACTTTAAAGGGCTTCCTTTAGTCTTTCCTGAACTGTTGGATCCAAAGCTTTGAGAAAGAATCAATTTTATCTATGTATCAAGCTGTGGAACTATAGCTTATACACATGAGTCTCCTATAGTAGTTCCAAAGGATCCATTTTCATACCATCTCTTCCAACAAAAAGACCTAGAACATCCAATCCCTCTGTTGCACTATCATCCTCTCAACCCAAGCCACCTCTTCCACCTCTCAAAGATATCTTTCTTAAGACCTACCAGAGAAAACCCAAACTACCAAAATAATATTGCTGCCTTTCACATTTTTTCTTTGCTGTAACTTTTGATTGAACATTTTTGTAATTTCTCTAATGTATATACATTGTATCTGAAAATTTTTGATTAATGACTAGTTCAATATATATGCATTTTTTTCATGAATACTGTTTGTTTCCATCTTTTTGATTGAGAAAAAGTAAATGTATAAATTAATATAAAGTGAAGTGAATGTATAAACTAATATGTATGAAAATTTCTTTTGTATGAAAAATAATTAAAATACTATGCATCCACTCAGGGGGAGCTGTACTAAATTAGTCAATAGAAATTTTATTGAAATATATGCAAATTAAGTTACTTAAGTTTATTGTTAGAAAAGTTTTGAAAGCTATATCGCTCACTATCTTGTCATCATCAAAAGGGGGAGAATATTGAACATACTATCTAGCTTGATTTTGATGATGAACATTTTTAACTAAGTATTTTTTAATGATGAGCAAAAACATGAGTGAAATATTAAGGTACTAACAATCTGTTCTCAAGTATGTTGTAGAAATATTAACTCATACTCAACTTGAGAATAACCTTCATAATGATAAAAGGAAGAAGCAAAGTAAAAGCCCTTTAAAAATAAGTATATAAATTTCATATATACTTAAAATAAGAAATCAAAAATTTTGAAGCCTTAGAGACATGTTTTAGAGCAAACAGAAACATCTTCGAAGTCATCACAATACACTGCAGAGTAAACAGACAAAGTTTCAAAGTCGTCATGATATGGTTTGGAGATAACCAAAACAAGTGCCAGAGTCTTCACTATGTACTTTGGAGCTAATTGAAAAGCTTCAGAGTTTTTATAGCTTACTTTGGAGTCCTCACAAGCACACTTCGGAGTCAGTATGGAACCTTCGGATTCATCATAGCAAGCTTTACAATTGTTACAAAACACTTCGGAGTTATCATGAAAGCTTTAGAGTTGTCACAGTAAACTTTGGAATCAACAAGAGACATTTCAAAGTTTATCGGATAAGCTTCGGAGTTATGAATATGTACTTTGGACTTAATCAGTCATGTTTTGTTCAAACATACTTCGAAATTTATTAGACTTACTTCGGAGGCCTTAAAACCTTACTTCAGAGTCAGCAAGCAAGCTTCAGAGTCATCGATCAATACTTCAGAATTCACTAAAGCATTAAAAGTTTAAAAAATCCAAACTCCTCTCTACAAAGGTCTATCTCAATTAAAAAAGGCTCATTATCATTTCAAAAAATCTGAAGTAAACTAATCAGAGCATCCAAAATCATTCAAGACATCATCTGTTCACTTGTCTTTTTGAAGTAATTGAAGAAGTAACTTTGAAGCATCAGATAAGAATGTGAAAGTTAAGAAAAGTCAGCGATAAAGTTGTAGACCAATACCAGATTACTGTGAAGTTAGACATCAGAAAAGTCAGACATCAGACAAAGTGTAAGGCAAAGAAAAATATTTTTGAACGTTTGAGAATCTGCCAATGACAACAACAAAAAATCTCTCTTAGCCTATAAAAGAGGGATTCAGATGCAAAAGAAAAAACAACTAATCATATTGAATATATACGAGAAAACACACAAAGAAAAAGCTTTTGAGCATTCAAAATCTTCCTTTAAAGTTAAACTCTAACGGCTATAACTTTGTCAGAGCTCTCAAAGTCTGAATCGCTTTACAATTAAGGAGTTTGAATCTTTTACTCTTATTGCTTATTCATTTACTTAAAGTTCAAAATTTTATGTACATGTCTGCTTAAGTAAGAGGCATTAATTTATACACCTTGTTTTAGTAATTAATAACACAAGCAGAGTGCTTGGTGTTTATGTATTGAGATAAACAAGTAGGAAACTTGTTGAAAGGGTACAAGTTCATTGGTGAGCTTTGAAAACCAACAAGTTGTAAAAGTTTCTGGTTAGCTTGGAAAACCAGTAAGTTAGTTGGTGAGCTTGTTGGAAAACCAATGTGTATTTGATCAGGTTGATCAAGGTATTAGTGAAACCTAAGATTAGTAGAGGAGACTGACTTAAAGAAATGGAGTAGGAACCTTGGAAGGGCCAAACCACTATAAAAATCTTATGTTATGTGTTATGCAATTTATTATATTTATTTATTCAGCACTTGGATCATTTGATTTGGCTAAAAGTTTTAAAAGCTCAATTCACTTCGCCCCTCTCTTGAGCTACCATTATGCAAGGGACCAATAGGTTAGAGTGTGGAGAAGAAAGGGGGGAAAAAGGGATTTTTAGGTTTGGAGAGAGGAAGGGAAAGTGGCTAAGCATGAGTGGGAGGGAAGGATAAGTGGGTTTTGGGTGCTAGCGGCGCCACCTGCTCCCGTTTTGCACCATTTTTTTCACTTACCTCAGCGTCAGTGGCACTACTTGCTACTTGCTTCAGCTCTCTTCTATTCTAGCACTCTTGTGATGATTCTTGGCTTTAAAGCTTCATGTGCTTTGCTCCCTTTCTTTGAGACTTTGTTGAATCACTTTAATTTGCCCCACAACTCCATCACTTGCATCATGTAATTCCTGCTTTAAATCCTCATTGGTTTTGCATTCAATTCATTTGCTTCAATGTCTTCAACCTATCAAAGATATAGAAGAGCAAATTATTCAATGCTAAAATTCAAAATATAACTAAAACAACTACCCTAATGCAAACCCATCAACTAAAGCAAAAAATCAAATTTTCCTAATGACTCAAATTAACTGAAAGAAAAATGAAAACTCAAAAGCTCGGGTCACCTCTTAAGAAGCACTTGATTTAAAGTCTCAGCCTGACTATGACCTTCCATCTTGGAATTGAAATTTAGCTTTTTGATGTTTTGTGTAACATCCCACCCTCCTCAGGCTATTACTCTATTTTACGCCATAAATCCACAGGGTCATAACATGATTTTCCCACCTCTAGGGTGGGTTGCTTTGATATTTTTTTTAGTTGACCTAATTTCTACAGAAAATTGGACAGAGTCTCACTTGAAAATAGGGTTGTCCACCTAGGTACAAACATTCATCACATGTTATGATACATTTTTTTCATTATAGTTCATAAAAGTAAGAAATTATACACTCCAATATTTCTCTAGTCATCCACACAACATCCTTAAAATTTCATAGGCTCCCCCAGGACCGCGGCTGCATCATGATGACAATGAATCCACGACACCACCATATTATTTGCATTCCAAATACACCATACACCTCACACCGCAATATTACATCGATATGGGTATAAATTGTAATTATATGTTATGAGACATAAATTAATTACAATTACAATATACATAAAATAGAAATTTTCCAATTACCATATAAAAAATACAAATTCAAGCATTATACTTTCTTACCAATCTTGCTTCTTCTAGACTTGACCTGTCAACTAAAAAAATAAATAAAACAAGGGTGAGTCTAAATAGACTCCGTAAGTAGAATGCATGGCAATCAATAATTCAACGAAAATCAACAAAATCTCATTCATCCAAGTAAATAGGGATCCATAAGGTATCCCACATACCAATCTAAATGAATACATTTTCAAACTCAATACAACATCTAAACATGTCATAACATGAAGAATATAACATTAATTGCACATTCTAAAGTAAATTATATACTCTGGGATAATCACTTATCCCAAATCAC
>JAYJMB010041237.1:3071-32285 GCA_036873735.1 Pouteria campechiana
GTTGGGTTAAATACTCTTAAAATGCCATAATATATAAAAATGAAGAGAATGCGTCCCGTACCCGTACCCGTACCCGTACCCGTACCCGTGTAGACCAGCTATTTTCCTATTTTTATTCCAACCAACTTTATTTCCTCGTGGAATTCTTGTTACAGGGTACAAACCATACGTACAAGCATTCAAGATCGAAGGAACAGCTCTCGTACGGCTTTTTAGGACACTTCTTCCGGGCAAGTTGCTTTGATTTTGAGGCTATGTGATGATTGAGATCGCCATTCGCCAATCAGAGGCGCTGCATTCCATTCAGCTTCTCTCACTCCTTCCTCAGCAACTGCAGCTCATTCGTGGGACACAGCGAGACGTCGAAGTCCTTTTCAGGTCATCTTTCTCCCGCTTCTTTGGCCTTGGGAGGTCCGTGGCAGGATATGACTAGCTCTGTCTCTCCACAAGACGGGATTCTTCCGTCATTCAAGCCTTCCTCTTGCGGCGCCTGAAGAAATAGATGGTGGGCCTCGTTAGTTGGACGGCTCAGATCTCCCCGACAAGATCACGTGGTCCACGCCATGTTTGCAGCATTTCTTTTATCCAAACCCTATCCCTTTCTACTTTTATTTCCGTAGCGTAGAGCGCAGTAAAAGTCTCTGTATCGTTTTGTCTTCTTACTGACATTCCACGATCATTCCGCTTTCTTCCGCCTTCTCGCCTCCCAGTCTCTGTTTACTTTTCTCCTCCCGGAATGCCTGGTGGACGATTCTGAGATTGGGCCCATCAGAATCTCCTCAGATTCATCGCAAACGTCGAAGATCCCTTCCTCTTTCTCCGCCAATCTCGCCCTTTTTGATCTCTCCCGCTCTCTGCACGAGACTCATCTTCTTCATCGGTTGTTTGAATTTCGCCGTTTATGGGCGGAGGATGATCGGGTCTTCGTCAGTTGTTGATCCTTTCCCCGAAAGAAAGAATCTTGGATGGAGTTGACCGAGGGCGTTGGGGAGAGCTCTTCTCCTCCGCGCGCTTTCGGGGCTCTCAACTACTTCGATGTTAGGAACGATATGTATAATCGGTTGATGGAAAATGGGAACGAAGAGGCTGTTTCCAATCCGTGGTTTCGGGAGCAGCTGGATGCTCACTTCAGTCGTTTGCCTCCAAGGTTTGATTTTCTGAGCGGACTATTCTTCGTTCTCTCTTTCTTGCGGAATCTGGTCACTGTTATTTATCTTGTACATGGCGTGGATGCTGCGGTTGGAAGTTTGAATCTGGGTATTTATTGGGTTAGCTCTCTCTTTTCTTTTTTGCATTTATGTGGGGTTTTGGCGGAGTCTATGCCTCGACCCACAGCTACCACGTGTGGCCCTGGTCAAACTGCTTGATGTTATGCATTGAAGAGTTCTTGTGCATTTTATGACATTTGAAGGTGTTTTCTTTTTGATGCGGAATCCTGCATAGATGCAGCATCTGGCGATTCCACAGATATGGTTTTCTGGCATTTGTTAGATTTTTATTGTTTACCATATTCAAGATTAGGTTTCCGATACATTGGGGATACAAGCAATTCACAGGGCCGCAATGCGCAACCATTGCGATGATATTTGCTTTGGTGTTTTGGTTAGAGAAAAAAGGGTCGGAGAGAAGTGAAGAACTTTTCTCGTGTATATAAAGGTGAAAGCCTTTGCTTAACTTGTTGATTAACTCATTGAATCTTTTGGAATTTGAAGGCGTTTGAAGGATTCATTTGGAAGAGGGGTTATTGATTAACTATTTGGGAATTCCTTTGTGTCGAATTTGGACATTCATGGTAAGAAATCCTGGGGGACTGGGATAAGAGGTATTGTTGAGGAATGATTTGAGAGTATTATTGACAGTGTAATGAGTCCAGTGAAAATAGATGTTATTCAGGTGATTTAAGTCATTTGGCATGAATGTGCTAAGTTATGTTCTTGCTTCTCTTTCCTTCATGGGGGGAGTGGGTTTCATCTTTGGTTGACTACCCATGACATCTCTTCAGTTGGATGGAAGAAGTCAGGCTATCAACAGGAGCACCTTGGAAGTTTTCAGTCACGCAAATAGGAAATCTAATGGTGTTGTTGATGGCTTAGATAAGAATGGCTCACCATCTTCAATTTCTTATGTCTGGGAACTCTAGTGTAGTGCAAATGTTAAGAATTGGCCAGGGACAGAGAGTCTATCTACTTATATTCACAACAAATATCTTGGAAAATCTCTTAAGAATTTTCTTGAAAAAGGGGACTGAGCCCATGAGGTAGAAATCCTTTAATGGTATTAGTTGAACTTCTGTTTGTAGCTCAAGAGAGATGCTGTTTAAAATAGGTTATAACATAAGAAAGGTGCTTTTATAGGCATAAAGCAGCCAGAAAACCTAGTTAAACCCTAACAAGAGCACTTTTTTGAATACTATAAAATTATGGAAATCTTGGACATGGATAAACTGCTTTTTACCTGCATATACACCCTTATAAACCTTGAAGAGACTCTGGATTCAACCTGACACACTCATAACTGATAAGAACTTGTTTTTACTGGTAATGTCAGGCGCAATGTTGTTGCAATGACTAGATTGTAGATCTTCTTGTTAGCATCCAACTGTATACCATATGCTTCAAAGGGACAGCCTGTGCAACTCAAGGTTGTCAGAAGCTAGTGTGCATTCTGCTGTGTTTACCTTTGGGCGCAATTTCATGCTTATTATTTCATGATCCAGATGTCCTGAAATTGACCATGACTTGTCCTAAATTACGCTCCTCCATATTTTATCCTTTATATTGTCTTCGTCTGCATCAATGGTGCTGCTAGTCTAAAAGTTTGACATTGTACATGGAAATGGTCTCTTTTTGGAAATGTGTTGTCAGTGAGACATTCTGTTCCTCAAAGGTTGCTGTGGCAGGTTGGCAACTAGGTATTAGAATCTCATTGTTGTTCGAGTGAATATCAAAATCTTTGTAATGCAATTACTATATTACAAAAGATTTGTAGTCAGTCTTTTTTTAATAAAGAATCTGAAAGTACTAGAATGGCTATGGAAACAAGAACCTGAGAACCCACAGAAAATTTCATTGAGAACCAATAGTTTTATGCAAGGTTCTTTCAATTTTTGTATTGTTTTGTGATTCTCACACTTTAACCATGTCTGTATTGCTTGAAAGGATGTAATTGATGGTTAATTTTTATACTGAATTTTTTACATAGTGTCAATTGAGTTTTCATATTCTTTTGTTTTGGTTTTGGTGGTCTGTTTTCTTTCATTGTAACATGCATTAAAGTAGTTGGATAATTCTACTCTGCTTGTTTCAGCTATGGACTTGATGTGAATGTGGATAGGGCAGAGGATGTTATACTGCATCAAAAGATTCTTGCAGAGGCAAAGGATCCTGAGAAAAGACCTGCCTTCCGTGTTCGTTTTGTGGAGGTAGCATTGCCACAAATAATTCTGAATTAGTTTTGGTGTTTAGCTGTATGAGCATTTTACAGTCACAGCCAACCAATGTTAAGCTAACATGGAAAAAAATTCAGCTAGTTGGAAGTCCTGAAAATTATGTTCACAACCCCTCTTCTAAGAGGGATGTAGTTTGTTGCTTCCTGGTGAACATGATGAAAAGAGATCTCTAGCATGGCATTCATGTTATTTGACTCAATTTATATCCACCAATTTAGAAGGAAAGCTAACTAAGTTGGTAGTGTTCTAGTTTTTAAATGAATCTAGTGTTAAACAAAAAGGAAAAAAATTAGATTCATCTGATGATTGTCTTTAAGCCTACCATTTGTATCCTTAGGGCTTGTTAATGTCTGTCATTCTTCAAAACCTTCATCACATTATTTAGCTATGAGGAATCCCTTTGTGTGCATTTTTCTTGTGGAACTCATAACCCACATTGCATCCCCTTTGGGCACATTTATATTGTTGAATTTGATTTTGCTCTTATCAATGCTTAAGACTGGGTGGAAGATCTATTTGATCTGGGGAAAATTCTGGCGTAGGAAATCCCATTTTGTGAAGTCCTAGTTCCATCTTGGGAAATATTTTTATGTGGGATGCTGCTTTTGCTCCTGCTTCGAAAATTTCCCATCTTATTACATTTGACAAGTAGAATAACCTCGATTTCATTTTTATATGCCTTTTGACATGTGCTGGTTGCATGATATGGTTAGCATGAAGTCTTAGTTGCTTCCTTTATATAACATTTATGGAATTCTCAGTTTAGTTTTGGATTTCACTTTTCTGTCATTTATAACAGTGTATTATTTCTTGCTAGATCCTTGAACTTGATGTGGTTAAATCCCATGCACACCGGAGTCCATTTGTTGGTAATCTTAGATGTGTCTTATTTCCTAGTCATTTTCTGTTTCCATTTATTGAAACGTAGCATTGAAGCGTTAGCCGGAGATAAGTTCAGGCTGATGGAAGGTTGATGCCGTGTAGCTAGCACTTGTGAACTTTTTCGATTTATTTATCTTTTCCACATCTTGATTGCCAAAATAGAAAAGAAAAATAAAAGAAAATCAATAAAAAAGATGATCAGAAGTAAAGACTAGACGACTGCACAATATGTTGATTTCCTGTATTTTTCGTTTTTTATGTTGGGTAACTTGTGATTTGATGCATATGCATATGCTTTAAAGTTACATACTTTATCTTCCACAACCTAACTTCTTTCATTGTGTTGGAATAGGTGGCACGATTGGCTTTTGATCTTCTTCTTCATTTCTTGCCTTTGTCTTTTTATATAAATTTTTTATAGCTTCACATCGTTGATGCTTTAGAGGCAATCCAACCTTGATAGATGCATGAAAAGTGAAGACCAAAGAGTCTTATAAAGGAAAAATTTATAAAACAACTGTAAGACTGATTTTACTTTATGGGGTGGAATGTTGGTCAGTTAAAGAACAACGTATGAATAAAGATGTTGAGATATAAGGGCAATAAAACAAGAAGACATAAAATTGGACATGAAGTAATTTAAGATAATTAAATGGTAGAATTAATATGTAATAAAATGAGTTAAAGTAGATTTAGGTGGTTTGGTAATGTGGAACACTAACCAGTATTTGCACTTTTTAGGGGGATTGAAATTATCAAAATAGAAGGCTCTAAGAGAACTAGAGACAATCTGAAAAAAAGATAGTTAGATATTATTAGAAAAGAATGAAAATGCTTGGGTTTGCTGAAGACATAACTCAAGATTGACAGGAATGGATCAAACGAATCCATGCAGTTGACCTCATTTAAGTAAGAAACAACTTATGATGTCGATGATGATGATGAAGCTTGCAATCTACCTGTTTGTTTAGGTGAAAATGGTAGAAAACAATATATATTCCATGGATTTGACAATTCCTTGAGTTTGAGAGACCAAAATAAGGGAGAACCTGTCTCCTTCTGCTAGCTTTTCTTAGTCTTGTTCTTGAAACCTTCCATATGCGTCATATGTCTATGATCTTGGCAACACTCAACTTTTCTTAGCCTGTTATGAAACCTACCTGGATATGGGTCACATGTCAATGATCTTGGCAACACTCAATTAATGACATTTTGAGGTTTCCTCAAAGTGTTACTTTCGGCAGCAGAACACATACCAATTTAGCACTTGTAAGTAAGATTTAGATTTTTTGTTTATTGATCTGTGGATCTTTGGAATGGGGCGGGACTTTTCAAACTTTTGCTGGCTTGCTGCTCTATTTGGATTGTGAAAAATTTACTGCCATGTGCTTAATGTGTATTTTGTTAAAAGAATTACCTTATATTTACATATGGGAACCTGCTTCATTGTTGGTATTTATGCATACACCTTGTAACAAACTGTTGAATCCTTCTTGTTTGGTTCCATGCCATCCTGTGATGTTTAAATCTGCTAGGGCTGTAGTTATGGCTGTCTTTTACTTGTGGGCAATTAAGGATTGATTGGTTGTTTAAACAACAGTAAATGATGTTTGTTTTTTCTTGCCTATTGTATGGGATGTCTTGTTGCAATTTCTTTCTAATTGAATTTAAAATCCTTCAAAAATATGCCATCATGTTTATTTTTCTGTCCTTATTTGTTATGCTGGGTAGCACATTCAAACTAGAGGTGATGGGAATGGTGATGTACAAGAGTCTATAGACATCCTTTCAACTTCAAGAGGGTGCAGTAATACTGAACAAGAAGGAGACATGCCATCAAATTTCAGGTTCGTTATGACTAAAAAATTCTATTGATATAAATATTTTCATTATTTTTTATTTTATGAAGCTTTCTATGCTTGCGTGTTTACTCTGCTCATGCCATGGAGGTCTTTTTTTTTTGTTTGATCATTGACAGCACTTCTTTGAGTATAAATTGGGATCATGAGATTGACTTTGAACCTTGCTCAAAGCTGGAGGACTTGAACCTGGATGTGAGAAGGAATGCTGAGGATGTCGAGGAGAGAAATCACACAGGGACTTCCTCTGGAAGGTATTTTTCGCAGCACTGGTGATGTTTAAAAATTTTGACGCATTATCTTTGGAAATCTTGAATTTAACTATTGTGAGATGAAGAAAACCCAATATAGGGGGAGGAATAGGTCTTTGGTACTTGCTTCCTTTTGCTTGGCTTACTAGAGGTTCTTTTGAATTGTTTTATTTGATACAAACTACGAATTTCTTATACTGTACCACACATTAAGTGTGGCCGATTGGTTTCATTTCCAGAATTTTCATCCTACAACCTAAAGATCTACAATATTTACCTAATCTGGTTAGAAGTTAATTATTTGATAAAATCAAAGATCGAGTCCTTGAAAGTTAGCATATTCCTAGTGATGCACTGCTCTTTTCCACTAGAGGAACTGGATTTGAAAGAGATCATAATTTGGCTCACAAGTCTCCAATCCCTCAAACTTTTTCCATTTTGGGGTTTTTTGCTTCTTGTTCATTATGTCATAATCCATTGAAATGTCATGCGGTTCTTCCTTCTTCATTAACAATTGATAATTACGTGGTGTTGGTTATTGTGGGGTCAGTAGCTCCACGAGTCGAGCAAGCTTCCAGGATTATGTGGGAAAGCTTCTTGGAAAGATTGATTCGTTGGTACCGCAACAACTTTATCTTTGCTATACCAATTGATACCTTTGTACTGTCACAACTTTATCTATCTTCAGTATATTGAGGTATTTTTCACTGACTTTAATAGAAACTTAATAGGAGTATCTAGAAGAATATTTCATAATATTTCATTGACCATAAACATATTCAAGCGTAACTCAATCATCATCAACGAATCTCTCTCTCTCTCTCTCGATATATATATATATATATCCATATATATATATATGTTTATAAATATTTTATATGTAGGCTTACATGTGCATGTGATCTCTCTCTCTCCCCTCCTCTCCCTCCCTTCCCTTGATTCAGCATAAGTAGGAAGAAGATAGAAGAAAGAGGAAGAAACCTCTCAAAGGGATAAGAAGGAAAGAAAGGGGAGAAGTAGAGAAGAATTTAGGGAGAATTAGGGCAAACAAAGTAATCAATGTATTCAATTATAAAGTGTTGTTTAACCTTAATACAATTTATCCTATTTATAGACTGAAGGCAAAACCCTAAATATGCGTAAAATACGTATAACAAATAAAATACTAAAAATACCCATAAAATTTCTAATCAAATAAATAAACCTTAATTGCTATGATTGTGCCTAAAATAAGTACGAATTTGGTGCACATCATGATCCTCATCAATTCTCCCCTGCTTGGAAGAAAGTTCCACTGGAGTGTTAGCATGATGATACTGATCAAGCAAATTTGTTTCTAACTCTTGAAGTTCCTCTTCGAATATCTATGTAGCATCATTTTCAGGCTTGTTTTTCCACTTAACAAGATACTGATGTAGTTCGCCTGAAGAAGAAGTAATGAGTTCATCTTGGAGGACACTCTCAACCTAATTTGTGGGTGTAAACTTTGTTCGAGGTAGAACTAAAATAGAATCAAAAGTTGAAGAAACTCTTTGGTTTGGTATTCTTGCAGGTAAAAGAGGAGGCTCGAAAGTGCTTCTGTAAGAAAATAAATTCTCCACATTGAAAGTTAAACTAATTCCTAAATTTGGAGGCAAGTCAATAACATATGCATTTGATCCTAATTTTCATAAAATATGGAAAGGACCATTAGCTCGTGCATGTAACTTTTTAAAAGAATTTTTAGAAAATCTCTCAGGTCGCATACGAACCATAACATAATCATCTTCATTAAATTCATGATGCTTACAGTGTATATAAACTGCAAGCTGATAAATTTCATTACTTAGTGTAATTTTCCTTCTTAAGTGTAATTTTCCTTCTTATACTGGCATGAACATTATGAATATGCTGTATAAATGAATCAACAAAAGCAGAAACAAGGATGTAAAGTGGCAAAAGCACAAGGTCAATGGGAACACGAGGAGCAAAACTTTGAACAATCTCAAATGGGAACTTTCTAGTGAATCTGTTGACAGAATTGTTATAGACAAACTTTGCAATGGACAAAAATGGATCCTAAGTACCTAGGAATTCACCTATCAAATATTTAAGTCTCCCAAACTTCAGTTAACAACCTCGGTTTGACCATCAGTTTATGGGTGAAAAGCAGAAGAAAATTTTAGTTTAGTACCAGAAAGTTTCTACAAATTTTTTCAAAAGTAACTCACAAAATGGACATCCCTATTAAACACAATAGTAGATGGTAGTCCATGTAGTCTGACAATCTCTTTGAAAAATAATTTTGCCAAGTTCCTAAATTTATTCAAAAGATTTGCAACTTCAAAAGACTGAACGACAGACTCATCTACACAAATATTGGACTCAAACTTTCCTACCAACATCAACATTAAATTAAACTCTCTACTTGCTTTTTCAAATTCTCTTTTAGCCAGAATATGCAAAGATCTTTTCTTTGGGGGTTCAATGAGAGTTTTTTTTTTCGAGATCTTTCTCTCACTGATGGTTTGGTTGATCTCAAAAAAATAGATTTTTCCATCGTGTTTGAAAAAGTATGTATTTGATTTTTCATAGTATATGACTTTCATATCAAATAACCAAGGATGACTAAGTAAAATATGAGCCACATCCATTAGAAGAATATCACGTTATATTTGGTTCTCGTAATCTACAATTTTAATTGGAACCAAACATCTTTCATGGACGGGTAGTGTAGTTTTATCTACCCATGTTTTCTGTATGGTTTAGGATGAGGCTTAGATTTCAATTTTATCTTGGTTGCACCAGCCTTCAAAACAATATTTATGGAACTACCCCTATCAATAACAACTTTGCATATGGCGTTACCATACATGAAAAATGTCGATACGCTTCGAATAATCCTTAAAACCAGGAGTAGACAAAATGCATCTCATGACACTTACATGCTCAACATTATACTGTTTTTATCACACTTTTAAGTCTAGATCCTTATGTTCATCTAATGAATCAACAACACAATCTATTTCCTTCTCGTAATAATTCTCAATTTTCTCAGGTTCAATTGTAAGAGTACGATTAGGACAATGTAATGCAATTTGACCCATGCTATGACATTTAGAACATTTAACCTTTGACCCTCTAGGATTTTAGACACCTCCAATACCGACTCCTGAAGCATCATATGCAATTTTGACTTTTTTTGTGACATCACTATCCCCAAGGATATGCTTATGGTTAACTACTATATTCTGTTGTGGTTGTTGTGTAACATCTCGTAATTGAGTCCTAATTTGTTCCTAAGGTTCAGTTACATGTGTTTCTCTACATTTGAAAATTCTTCTGGGTTTTTAATTATACATTCTCTACTAAGACCTACAGACTGAGGATCACCCCTAAGTGTACTAGGAGAAGGAAAAATACCTCGATGTGTGTACCTGAAGGAGGAAGAATACCTTGATGTTGGTGGTGAGATTTTACGGGATTCTAATTATGTCCATTGGGAGAAGTTTGACCTATATTAAGTTTTGAAAAACTTATCATCGACTTTTCGACAAGACATGTGCCTAGATGTTTGAGTATAAATTGAATTTGGGCTTCTAATTGCATTTGAAATTAGTTTTGAAGCTGGGACAAGGACTTAGTGAAATTGCTTATTTTAGGGATATGTTCTCACATTTTTGAGTAAGAGAATCATATTTTTCATTGAGGTCACAAGTTTGGGATAGTTTCTCAATTGTACCTCTAAGTCCTACATTGGTAACCATGATGGGCATAACATAAGTGACTCAATATGAATGAATGATGCAATTCAAAAATACAAAGATGTATGCCACTATGATCTAAAATTCATACCAAGTAATTAATTTGAAGATGCTAAATAAGTTACCAAAGCAAACAGAATAAAAGAAGGGATCTTAACTTGACTAACAAATTAAAGTTTAATTCAAGTTCAAGTAGAAGAAATGTACCATTTAAGAAGTCATAACAACTTTCTCAAATACCCGTGTACCAAATTGTAATATCTGAAAAAAAGAAAGGGCTTGTTGAAAATTTTGAAGAAATTAGGCTTTTCTGTAACTTCTAGCAAAGGCATTGGTTTTTCTGCAATTTCAGAAAATAGAGGGGTTGATTTGTAAATTCTAAAGGTATGGGCTGTCTTGCAATTTTTTTTAGAGACGGACTGTTTTGAAATAAGACAAAAAGCTTTTAGTTGCAATTTTTTTAAATAGGGGGTTTGTTTGAAAAAACCCTAAAAAACCCCCCAAATCCAAGTCTCTTCCATCTTCTGCGCACACACGAACTAGAGATGGGTTTCGAAACCCACTGTAAATCATTCAACGGTAGCGACAGATGGCATCGGAAAGAAGATGGGAGAGTTTCGCCGATGCTGGAGGTGTCGGCGCTGCTGGAGGACCCGTCCGATGTTGTTAGAGTTGTCGGTTCTGAAGAAGACAGCCACTAGGGTTGTTGCAAAACACTTTTTGACG
The DNA here is from genome assembly GCA_036873735.1 of Pouteria campechiana. Lineage (NCBI taxonomy): Eukaryota > Viridiplantae > Streptophyta > Magnoliopsida > Ericales > Sapotaceae > Pouteria > Pouteria campechiana. The sequence goes on from JAYJMB010041237.1 coordinate 13,981, forward strand.
TTGTAATGTCGTTCGATTTGGAATTGGTGGCTTCGAAAGAGATTTTCAACGCCTTTGGTGAAGTTTCCGACTCGATGGGTTGCCAAAGTAGAGTCAGAAGTCGTCGAAGATGGGAAAGATAAGCGCTGATAGGGGGTTCCTATGCCTATTGCCTCTTTTCTGACACTTGCAAGGCTCTGCTTCCGATGCTGTAGGTTGATGGAGCAGAGTCAGACAGAGATTTCCAGAAGGGTTCCGAAGTCGCAGGTTACTGGAAACCAACAAGTGGATTTCTGATGAGTTTTGTCGCTGTGATTCACCATAATTGAGTAGGGAACCTTCAAAGTTGCTGAAAATCGACACAAAAGGTGTCGGATTTGGAAGATGTGGCCTCGGCACTGATTTCCATGTTGGATTTTGTTGTCGAAGACGAGCTGCGAAGCTGGAGTTCCATACGCAGTCACAATGAGAAAATTTCACTCAGAGATTTGCTCTGATACCAAATTGATGCAAGACAGGTAAGAAGAAGGGGGAAGAAATCTTTCGAGGGGATAAGAAGGAAAAAAATGAGAGAAGTAGGGAATAATTCAGGGAGAATTAGGGCAAATAAACTAATCAATGTATTCAATCATAAAATGTTGTTTAACCTTAATACAAGTTACCCTATTTATAAAATGAAGGCAAAACCCTAAACATGCGTAAAATGCATGTCACAAATAAAATACTAAAAATACCCTCAAAATTCTTAATCAAATAAACAAATCTAATTGTTATGATTGAACCTAGAATAAGTACGAATTGGATGCACACCCTGATGCCCCCCACCCCCTCTCCCTCTCTCTTCTTTTTTCTATTTTTCTATTTTTTTTTTCCTGTCCTTGAGCCTTTGGTTTGCAATTTTATTTGAAGCAACATTTTACTAGTGGCATTGGTAAGGTTGTAACTTTGTTGCTTATCACTTTAAAAATTTGTCTCATGAATAGTTATCCAAATTATATTAAAAGTGCAAGTATTAGTTGATGGTCATCTCCATTGTCAATATAACTGCAATAACATTTAGGCTAACATGCTAAAATAATCGTTGTCTCGTGCCTTATTCACTGGAATTTAAACCTTTTTGGTATGTTTGGTTTAAGGTAAAAAAGATATAAAAGGGGAGGAAAAATAAAAGATGTGTGAAAGGGGGAATGATGATATCAATAGTATTATTGATGATGTCAGCCATAAAATGAACAAAATTGAAACAGAGATTTTCTAGAAAAAAAGATAAGTAATAATGTAAAAAAATGGTTGGTTATGAGTGGTTGCATGTCACATCAGTGTGAAAAAGAAAGAAAAAGAAGCAGTTATCTCCCTTTTATCATATGGGGGCTTTGATCCCTCTTTTGCCTCAAAACGAGCACACCCTTCATGTGATGGCTTATTAATACATGCATGGGCAGTATCAGTCTCCCATATTGGATCATATCATGTGTTTATAAGGGATTTCAATATTTCTTATTTTATCATATGAAGTGCGCTGGTGCTGCTCATTTATTTATGTGTAAATAAAGAATTTTCACACTTCCTCTATTTCAAGCACTTCCATCTGAACAGCAAACTAGCTTCAGTTTTAATTTTCATTTAATGAAAAATAATGATGCAGGCAGGATATTTCAAAAATTCCAGTACATGAAATTGTATTTTCTACCATCGACAAGCCCAAGCTTCTCAGTCAGGTAGATTGAACAACAATTCCATTTTATTTTTATGTTCTTTGTGCAAGGATCCCTGCTTTGGATGGCTATCAATTTCTTTCTTTTTTCATATGCATTCGCAAATTGCAATTCCTATGGAGAAGTTTGAATGATCCTCCTTCCTGTCTTCCCAAGATTTTTCTGGTTTGAATGATTGCACTGCAGAAATTTCCTGCTGTTTTTCATTTTATAGGTAGAGCAAATTTTTAACAATTCTGAGTGTGCTAATTAACAAAAGCCAGAAAATGAAAAAGGAAAGGATAACCTACTTGTTAGATTTTAAGTGCAACATGTTACCATGTCTTTTGACTTTGCATCCTTGTCTTAATGCCTGACTTTCATTGGTTGATGAAATTCAATGTTTTGTAGTCATTTTATGGGAAATGTAGTGTCCAATATTTACATATGTTTGTTCACTTTCCCTTTAACTGCATGTGAAGCTTCTAAGTTCTAACAGTGTCACATGGTTTCCAGCTCTCGGCTTTGCTTTCTGATATAGGGCTGAACATCCGTGAAGCGCATGTTTTCTCAACAACTGATGGCTACTCTTTAGATGTCTTTGTGGTTGATGGATGGCCTGTTGAGGTTGGTTTTCCCTATGCAAATGGCATTACCTGATTCTTCTATTGTTTGTTTCTGAAAGATCAAAATTGATTCTCCCATTGTTTGTTTTTCAAAGATCAAAATATAAACAAAAGCTCATCCTTTCTGCTTTTTTCCCCTATTGAAAAGCACATGGCGATTGTATATCCTAGTAAAAGGGCAAAGGAGATGAGAATGCAAAAAACGCAAACATTATTTAAAACACGAACATTATTTATCTCCTTAGAATACAAAAGGCACATGTTATCTCCTTTCCGCTGTGGACACCAAGTAGGTATATGTCCCAGCTTTAGTGAAAATATCTGCCTCCCTTTGGATTCTGGTTCAGCAGTATGCAGGAATGCAACTTGGGTTGTCAAAGGTCCAGACCCAACCTAAAATGGTTTTAGGTTGATCCATGGCCCAATCCAATAGCGGCCTAAGGGCCCCAAACTGCCCTCCCCAGCTTGTTGCATTGAGTGTAGTTTGGTGAACTTGAATCCAATTATGTTATTGAAGAGATTTTTGAAGATTATGAGCAGATTGAATGCTGAAAAGAGCAAGAGGAAGGGCCAAAAGGAGGGGCTGGCAAGAAAGGGCTAGATGACCCGTTGTTTAACTGGGGGGTATGATCCTTGATAAGTGAATCCCTAATGATGATGATAATAAATAATAGAATGGCCAACATGATTCATATATCTACTCCAAGCTTGATGATCATGATAGCACATTAGCCATGCAGCTGCCTGCACTATTGTTACATGTAATGCGCTTGTTAGGAATAAAAATTGCAGTTGCAATCCCAGATTAATAGGAGAGTTAAAAGGTACATAAGTAGCTTGTGGATATTGATATGCAGGCAGACTTAAATTTTGTCCAAATAGTGTAACTCAAATCAAAGAGACTGAACCCTGTATACTGTTTTCCTTCAGGAGCTTAAAAATTATTAACAATACTTATTTGTCATAGTATCAATGATAATCTCCATTTTGCATGGTGAGCCTAATTAGCAGAATGGTCTATTGTTATCATTGGGCCTAAACTCACATGGATGGTATCAATCAAATAAGCATTTATTAAATTTTGTTATCTATTTAGATAGGGGAAATAGAGTTGAAAGCAGTTTATGCTTGAGGAATTTATCATATTTTTGAAGCTACTCAAATCATGATTAGATATCACTTAGACATCAAACTAAATTAGATGGTTCATGAAAGTTTTGATGCTGTATTTTTATTTTTGTTTGTCTGAGGATTTATTTTAATTTCTGTAGCATATAAATGAGGAATTCCTACTCTTTTCATTAACACTTAACTGGATAAAGTGTTGAAGTATGGTCCATTTGGTTTTTTGAACTTCCAGTGGAGTGAAGGGAGAGGAATTTGCTTATTTCTCCTACTTAACAAAGTGTGTAGTGTCATGTTCTTGGGACCATATGCCCAATTTTCCTCATGCAATTGCATGCCTTTGTACTTTGCTAACCACTTCCATTATTTCTGTTTTGGATTTGCCAGTCACTTACTCAGGTAAGTTTAATAGGGGTACTGCATGGTATGACTAAGAGGACTATGCAAATCATTAAGGAGCATTGTAATTCTATTTCTTATATGACAGGGATCTATGCCGAGCCCCAATGTTGCTGACTTTGCAATGATGTGGTCAGGACACAGATGGTTTATACAAAGCATTGGAGAAAGCAATTGCAGGAAGTGAGGTGAATACTTTTAGTAGCTTTCGGTGATTTTACTTTTTTCTTTTGGTAAGTGAAATCTAGTTTTCTGACTTTGTTGTCAGATTTGGATTTGGCTTGTTTTCATGTTTGTTGATACGAAATTCACAGACTTTTTGCCTGCCTAACATTAACCCTTCATATATTGTATTTGAATTTTCCTATACATTATTGGAAGGCTGATCTCTAATTTGAAGGAATTGGTACTTGTCCAGCTTACCATTGGGTTCCCTTTTTCTTCTTTTTTTGTTGATGCTATTGAATGATTTGTTACAAGTCTACTCTCTCTAGTAATATTTTGGAGGGCTTGCACTTAGTATAATGAGTTTACAGGGTACTGTGCTGCAATCAAAGGGCAGCATTATTATAATTATTGATGAAAGTTGCTTAGTGGTTGGATATTTCAATACCGATTATTTGAAACTTTCCAACTTCATCTCATTAGGAGTTTACAACTCTATTTAATGATTTGCATGCTTCAATTAATTATTGTGGGAAAAGTCATTTACTAGTTTCTATTCTTAGCTGGCATCGTTAATTGGATTTGCTGATGGATATGAAAAAAGAAGAAAAAGTTTATATCCTTCTTTAAGGGCCTGTTTGGATAGTGTGAAAGGAGGGGAATGAGCTCCCCCTCTATTTGACAAGAGTCACATTTACCTATTTGGTCAGTCTTACTTTTCACATATTGAAATCTATCTTTTTTCTATCATCAATCCTTGCATTCCTACAAAAAAGTCCGTTTAGTTTATTTTAATATATTACATCACTGAAATCGTTTTCATCCATTTACAAGGAAGGAAACTTTCCTTTCACACTTTCCAAACGAGCCCAAGTATGTGAATCCACATGAGAGAGAGGGCTTATTAGTACTTCGCTAATACAAAATTTTGATCTCTGAACTTATCTTTATAGAGGGAATGGAACAAGTATGAAGGTGTGATATTTGTAGATCCTCAAGTCTATCTAGGAAGAGTCTATACATTTTCTCATGATTACCTGTAGAGATCTTGGAGATCTTCTCAGTTTTGTATAAATGGTATGCGTATTGCTAGAGACTGTCACTATACATGGAATTTGCATGGAATTCCTTTCTGTATATTACACAACAATTTTTAACTAGTAACTTTTGTCAATTTCTAACAACTTTTGTTGGCATTTCATATCCATTTTTTAATGCCTTTCATTATCCTACTTTTAGAATGATATATTGTTAAAATCTTGCTTTTTAGGACTCCTATCGCACCACAATTTCTAACTAGTAACTTTTGTTGACATTTCATATCCATTTTTTAAAGCCTTTCGTGATCCTACTTTAAGAATGAGATATTGTTAAAATCTTGCTTTGGGGACTCCTATTCATGAGAATGTTGATGTTTACTTTTCTCTAGTAGTAATACAACTGCAACAAATTTTCCCATAGCAATGTAAACGGTTCTACTTCATAAAAAATGTAGGGGTCCTGGTCTGGCTCTTCCCCTTCTCATTCTGCTATAGAGAAGACACACAATTGCCAGCCAAAACTTGGAGACTGGGAAATTGACAGGAGATTGTTGAAGATTGGAGAGAAAATTGCATCTGGATCTTGTGGCGACTTGTGAGTCTGGAACTTAACATGCTTCATCCACTCTACCGTCTTTTTCTTGTCCACTGACCTGCTCCTTTTAGCTTTTACTTGAAGCTTAACGTTCATCAATTCTTGGTGGTATATGCACAGGCATCGTGGATTTTATCTTGGTCATGATGTTGCTGTGAAAGTTCTCCGCTTAGAGCACTTAAATGAAGCGTTAGAGGTAGAATTTGCTCAAGAAGTCAGTATTTTAAGGTGAATAGCTACACAGACATCAGGGTATTAGTGGCTCATTTTTTCATCTTTGCTTGGCACCTACGATCTTTGGTGTGATAAAATATTGATAGTGAGCTTATTGAATTGCTGAGCATATGAATTTTTGGTTCATTCTTTTTGAACTGCTGACAGCTTGCTATAGCTTTACACTACTTAATGTTTATATGTTTTCTTTTTTTCACAATAGTTATGAAGTAAATTTCTGGAATTTGTATTGTTTATTTCTTGTCTTGTTTAATTTTGATTCATCGTCCTTGTGTTTTACATGGCATAAGATTTCTGATGAAGCATGAGCAAAATTTGGGTAGGATAAATGGGAAGAATTTGGAAGCAAGAGGTAGATTCTCTCAATAGGGGAAGAAGAGAAGAAAGATGAGTAAAAAGGCGAAATAAGGTGAAAGATTTAGAAAACCATTTAAAGAAAGAGAAAACTCATAAATTTCAACTCATCAATCAAGTTTGGAAACCTCAATACAATCTACCCTATGTTTAGAAAATCCTTATATAAAATAAAACCCTACTTTTAAGAGTGTACAAATAAAAACTTAAATAAAAGAAATAAAATACCAATCTAATCTACCAATCAAATTGATCTATGTTTTGAGCACTTGATGCATATATTAAATTTCAAATAAAGCAATTAAAATACCTAAAATCTCAAATAAAATATTCCTAAAAATATGAAAAATAAATAAAGCCTAATTTGTATGATCAGCGTCATTGCGTTCTTCATCAATTTCCTATTAGTTGCAAGAAGATTCACTATCTTTCTTCCCATTGATTTTTTGCAACATGTCCTCTCATCGAGATCATCATTTTGGGCCTCCTTTGTAGCATTTTGGAGAATGGTGTTTAAATAGTAGATTGACACCCCACTTTAGAGTTGGCTGCTTGCCAAACATATGTACCTTCATGTTTTTTTCCCAAGCTCTTGAATGGCCTATGCCATAGGCTTATATTGATTCTACTCTCAATGGGTGATAAGCCCATGCACCTGGGTCACATATGATTCAACTCCTTTACTGCCAAAGTGAAAATTGAGGTTCTGAAGTAATCGTGAATGGTAATGATTCCAATCTAGATGTTTCCAGCATTCACATGTCAACTGAACGATGCTTGCTTTTGCTTCTGTGACTGCTGCAAGTTTTCAGAAATAGCAAACTAACAAACAATTCAAGTCTCAAGCTTGGAAGCTTGCTAGTTTGATCAGTTTTCACTTTATTGCTATTGGGGGATATAGTGTTCCCATTAGATATATGTAAAAAAATGTTCATCATCATGATCAATGATTAACATTACCTATTAATATTTCTACAAGAGATATACTAAAATTTTTTTAAGGAAATTGTATAATTCTTTAGCAAAGAATTAGTTGATGCGAGAACTTTATGCATACATTTTAAACATGACACATTACATCGATCTGTTCACTACTTCACTATTGGGAAGTGTATCAGTGGCTTGAGATAAAGTTTATTTAGATATTCTGCCAAAATATGTCACAAGATTTATAAAGGAATCACTGAAAAAGCAGTCTTTTTTAAGTGTTTAATATGTCTGAATTCACACAAGCATATGTGCTCTCATACGTATACTTCCACACCATTTAGGGAGTTTTTCACTTTTAGTTCATATAATTTTCTGATGTTCCTAATGTTCCTCTGGTGGATTTTAGTGCATCTCACTGCATAGTTGTTCTTTGAATTTCAGTGATAGATGTAACATGGTTACCCTTACCATCTAATTATAGAGAGGTCTGCTTACTGAATTGTCCATTGGCATGCAGGGAAATTCAACACAAGAATGTTGTTCGATTTATTGGTGCATGTACAAAGCTTCCAGAGTTGTGTATAGTGACAGGTAATACATTTCACATTTGTGGGAGGGTTGTCAAAAAATGGTTGTACTCCTTATATTCGTAAAGAAGGTAATGCATTTATTCTTGTCAAAAACATGAAATGCATGTATAAGATAGTTGAACTTTTTGAACGCATTTATTTTTTTCTAATTCTTTCCCTCTGTTGTGATTCACAACTTACCCATCGCAATGTCCTCATTTCAGTCACACATCCTATAAAAATGCTTTTCTTTTGACTATGCAGCATTCTTTCCGATGAAACTTGGCTGGTCTTACGATCATCATCTAGAAGTTGCCTTTCATTTGATTGCACCTAGAGATTTCATAAAATTTCGAAGTCACATCTGTCCTCCTTCCATAGAACTTTCATTTTGTTTACGGCATCCTAATTGGTTTCCCTGCTCCTATGGATTACTGATTCGAGATATTGAAAATGACCAATAGATGTATGCTACGGTCAACATTCTCAACTATCTCACTACAATCCTATTGTAGCTTAAATTGCATTTTGGTTAATTCAATTTATGCCCATTGCTTTAACACTTTGAGATTCTAAGCCATCCTTCATTGTTTTAACTTTGTTTTTCTTGCCTTCCTGTCTCATAAATGGAAACTCGGTCAGGCGCAAACCAAATCCATCTTCAGATCTGAAAGTGCCTAGTCAATTTGTGAGAGAGAGAGAGAGAGAGAGAGAGAGAGAGAGAGAGAGAGAGAGAGAGAGAGAGAGAGAGAGAGAGAGAGAGAGTAAAAGAGGGGGAGTTAGGGAGACTATTTAATACTGATCCCTGCCGTAAGCCTGTAATCATTGGATAATCACTTGTTAATCTATTTATGGTGCTTATATTTGTTAGATCTCTCTCATATTATGTCAGTATATCCACTCAACTAGAATCATGAACATCATCCAAACTGTTTCATGCCCAAGTGGGGTCAACTCCATGGATCCTTTTGTGCCATTCCTGTCAATCCACTTAACTAAATCACAAATTCAAATGGGGCATAGCTCTTTTATTACTTCTGTAGCAGGCTTGTATACTCATCATTCCTTTCTTGTATTTGATTGGATACCAGGTAGCTCATCATGCTGTCAATTTCATTTTTCGTCCGAGCTGCATGAGTTTTTTACAGATTCATTCCTGTCATCTCCTTTGTCCACTTGGTTATCTTTTTTATAAAAAAATGGTTATTTGTTTGCCTGCAGAATATATGCACGGAGGGAGTCTATATGACTTTCTGTATAAGCATCATAATGTGTTGGAGCTATCCATGTTGCTGAAGTTCGCATTAGATGTTTGCAAAGGGATGGAATATTTGCACCTGAAAAACATAATTCACAGGGATCTGAAGACAGCCAACCTGCTGATGGATGCTAACAGAGTATGTGAAATATCTTTTTTCTTTACCATGTTTACATTTTTTTTTCTGGGACCATGTTTCCATAGCTTCTCCGTGATTATATTTACATTTTGTTTGTTTTCATTTTTCATTTTCTAATAATCCCTGATTACTTTAATCTTTTTTGCTTTTTTCTTTTTGGCCATCTTTCTTTTCTTAAAGTCAACAAGAACAGAATTTTCTTTGTATTTGGATGTGTTTCTGAAATGTCCTCATCAAAACTGTCTGGGTTCTAATATCCTCATGTGACTGTTTTATATTGGGCGGGCTGGGATTCCTTATCGCAGCTTCAGGTTTGAACCATGCTGTGTTTGCGGTAGCCATGCTAGGAAAGCAAAGTTCGAACCGGCTTATGAAAAACCACAAGGAAAGATCATGAGAATCTGATGTGAGGATATAATTGAACCTAAGCAAATGGACTATGTTTTTGATCCTGCTGTTATCTATGCCGGCGGCTGGCCTTTAGCTTTGATACAAGCTCCAATCATGTAACACAAACTGACGCTGTTTGTCCATCATGAGCATTATGAATATTATTTGCGGATAGCAACTGCCAGGCAAACATTTCCATTACAGTTACACGGTTTAGTTTATAATTAAATTGTTATTTTAATACAATCTTGATAGCCAATTTATCATTATGTCATCTTGCTTTGGAGCTAGTGTATGAAGAGTGATCATATATTATGTCTTTATGGTCATTATGTAAGGGTCAGGGCCATCATAACGGATCATCATCTTTTCAATTGTTATAGCCCTTTGCTTGGCAATGGAGAAAAGAGGCAGAAATCTCTTTTCCTCCTTTTCCCACTCTTTTTAATTGATATGACATTTAATTGCCCTGATAATCTTTTTCCTCATTATTAACTAAAATTTCCTTTATATTTTTCATTAAAAAGTCTATCTATTTTATCTTTATTTATTTTATGTTCAATTATTACTTCTTATCCTATCACATTATTTTCTCCCATTTCTTCCACTTCTCTAAATTTCACTTTTTTCTCTTCTTTTCCACCTCTTTTCCCAATTACTAAATGAGCCAATTTTTTTGGAACTTATTACATTTTCCCTCCTAGTATCTCTTCCAAGTGTAATCTATGGCAAATCTACTTATACTTTGTTATTTGCTAGAGAATTCAGAAAAGATGAGGAAAAAGTGTTGCCTAAAAAAGAGGAGACAAAGAAAGGAATTGATTTGAAAAGATAGGAGATAATGGTTGGAAATAAAATGAAGAGGCATTCATAGATATACCTCTAGTTTTTCTCAATATTTCAAATATATCTTCATAGTTCAAAATATTGCAACTAACCCATAAAACTTTTGACAACATTTGATTTTTTATCCAACCCATCAAGCCATCAAAACCCATTAATACACTTAGTAATTGGTATTTATTATTTTCTAATATTTGTAAAAGACCCTTCAATAGGGTAATCTTTTCCATCTTTTTGGAAATAACTGTGGCTATGAGATAGACCATCCGAGGTAGAGAGCAGCTGGTGGGCCACTTGAGTGATTGAGTGTTTTAACCTTATCGGACATTAAATCTGACATATCCTTCACTATAATTCCATTCTCCCAGCAACAATAAGCATTCCAAATCAGGATGGTGATTGTGCCAGAAAGATGGGAAATCATGGATGGAGAGATGTTGCTAGCTACTCACTCTTAGATCCACTGATTCTAGTATGAGGGTTACTGTTCACAAGTGTCAGGGCATGAGGCTCAGCTCCCTTGAAACCGGTCTTTTGGGGCCATTCAGATGCAGGCTGGTTTATGTGGTGCTCTCATGGAAGTTTTTTTTATCCAAACAAGGTTATGACGCATACAAAGGTGCTGGAGTTCTACCAGCAGCTGCTGTATTGACAAGATTGCAATGGAATTTTAGGACGTACAGTCTTGATTTTGTTGCTATGGGCTTTGACGTTAATGATTTTTGAATAAAGTTATTGTAGCTTGTGAAACTTGAAGGTTCTTCAAGCTATCTTAGTGGAAAGCACATTGAAGATTTTCTTCTTCAATGCTTACTCGCCTACTGGAATTAGTGATAGATATGGATGTTGGATTCAAATCCTCAATCCCATTCTTGAAGTACAAATATACAATGTAATTACTTGCAGGCACTCTTTACTATTTTCTCCTTGAGGAGGGAACCATCTCAGCCTTGACAAAGTTGAGATGTGGGCCGACTTCATTTTTGCTATTAATCGTGAGGTCAGTGGAGGTTGAAGTTAGAGAGGGAATTCTGAGACAAGAGGCTTGTTCTTCTTCAAAGTTGGAATTCTGATGATATTGGAGAGGTTGCCTTCATGGAGAAAATCAGGGATGCAGGTGATGGCATGGGAGGCGATGGAGCTGATCTCAAGGCTAAGGACCATGCATAAGACAAATTTAATGGCCTTGTGAGCAGTAATATTCTTGAGATCATCCCAGGGGAGGCAGAAAGAGAATTATTGGAATTTTTTGGATTGTGTTTTTTAGGAGAAGGTTTGTAGTGGACATAGGATTGATGTTCTACATTGAAAGGGAATGGAGGAAATAGAGACTTTTGGGGCATTTAGAGGAAGATTTGTCTTTCGCAGTCACAACCATTTTTGAGATATGGGGAAGATGACTCTATTGAGAGGTGTTTTTGGAATATTAGAAAGTAGCAGATACCTCTTATGGAGTATATTAACTAATTTTGATGGCATTGGTAAATACGCAAATGTTGTCAAAAATTTTATGGGTTAGTTACAATAATTTAATATATGCAAGCATATTTGAAATATCAAGAAAAACATACAGGTACATTTGCAAATCCCCTAAAATGAATAAAGTTAAGATAGAATTTTTAAATAAAAAAAGAGCTAATGAGGAAAAAGTAGGATTATTAGGTTACTTAAGTGTCAAAAAAGAGGAACAGAGAGTACAGAGAGTTTATCTTTGTTAATTTTTTTTCCTTACATGTCCATTCAAGTCTTCTCCTATGAATATCTTCTTTTTATTTGGTAATTTTTGTACTTATTCATTCATATCATCCTAAAATTGTTTTTTAATTCTACATGTAATCCTACCCATGCCGCATAGGCACTAATGACGTCAATTATCTCTTCACCAATATGTGTTATTTGCATAATCCAATTCTACCTATTCCATTTTTTTTCTATCATTCTTTTTATACCATAATTAATATTTATCAATTTCAAACACCATTGCAGCGCTTAACCATTTTTCATTTCATTCAGGACCCATGGTATAAGACGTAGTAAAATATTGATGCTGGTTGCCAGCCCATCATTTTATATATAATTGGGACCAGTATAGGAGTAAAACTCCTAGCAGTGTAAAAAATGTGTATGCATTTTTCTGGGTGGGATTTTTGGTTAGGCATTTAGAGGATGTGCTAGAATTGAACAATATTACATAAAGAATATGTTTTATCAAAACATAGGCTGAAAAAATCTGATCGATCTGAGTTTACTTATTTCTGAAGGTTGTAAAGGTGGCAGATTTTGGTGTTGCTCGGTTCCAAAGTCAAGAGGGTGTAATGACAGCTGAGACTGGAACCTACAGATGGATGGCACCTGAGGTGTGCCTTCAATTATTTACATTATTTCATTCCAGCAGTTGAACCTTTTCAACCTGAATGTCACTTCCATGTGTATCCATCAAATTCTGTCCATGTTAGTCTGCATGTGTACATGTGGTCATATGAATGCAACCATGCCCTACATTTTTTATGCTGGTGATTCCTTAAATTGGGCTCCCTCCTTTCACTGATGAACCTTTTCAACCTGAATTTTACCTTCGAGCACATGCTACTGTGTGCATACCTGTTTTCAGACTCTGCACTAGTGCATGCAGTCATGGCCCTGTACCTGTGTTTATGTGTAATTCTGGAACCATCTGAAATTGAGCTCTCCTTCAACTGACCAAATTCTTCTACCTGAATGGCACCACAACAAGTATCTATCAATTCCTATGCATGCATGTACATGCTTGTTTAGATTTGTGCTCGGTCATGTGGTGATGTATTGAGCTCTCTCTCATTTAATGCCTGCCTCCTCCTCTCATTTCATGTTCCTAAGTATTTATGGTCCTATGCTTCATTGTAACGTCATCACTGAATTCTTTCATCTTGGACAGGTTATAAATCATCAACCATATGATCAAAAAGCAGATGTATTCAGTTTTGCCATTGTACTGTGGGAGCTAGTAACAGCAAAGGTAAAACTGCACCTACACTATTGAGTACTGGTAACTCGGTGATAATGGAACATGTGAATTATCAGTCTCTGATAATGATGTAGCATTGTTTTGATGTTGCAGATCCCATATGATAACATGACACCCTTACAAGCTGCCTTAGGAGTGAGACAGGTTCGTGACAACTTGTTTGGCTGATTTCTGTCCTTTTGGAGTACCAAAAAATAATAATAGCAAAACCAGTTTTCACTTTATTGATATTATCTTCAATAATTTTTTTTTGGGAGGTGACTGATAAATTATCTTACAGCAAACTGATATTTTCATCTATTTTAGATTTGATCAATAACATCGGAGATATTATAGATATTATCTCCAATTTATCAATATTATTGGAGGTATTATAGATATTATCTCTAATTTATCGATAATATTGCAGATATTATTGCTTTTATTGCAAATTATCACCCAAAGCCCCTTTGACCATTTCTTCTCAAACAACTGGGTACTATCCCCAAATCAGTAAAAGCTTTTATGTATTTAAAGTGTATATTATTTATATCTTAGAAGCTATCTTGAATTTATTGATAATATTGAAGATATTGTTATTTTATTACAACAATCATTTCTTTCCATTTTTCTTCTCAAACAACCTTGATAATATTTACGTTGTATGTATGAGTCTCTTATGTATTTCCATAGATTATTAATGTTGTTATTTAAAGTAATATTTTTGGCTTAAATGTGTATTCATATATATGTTAATTTATTGTAGAGTTTTATTATTATTTAAAAAAAATTATGATAAATTTTCCTGATAAAAAATGATGTTATCTCTGATAAAAGTGATAATATTTTTTTTGGAGACCACTGATATATCTTTAATTACTGATAAATCAAACACTGATCAAAACGTTTTAAGCCTTCATCCATCTTTATTATATTGTGAATTTCAAGATTTGGCAATATTTGAATAAATGGATGCCTGTATGTCTGAGCAATATCTTGTTGAAATCTTCTCAATACAAGCTTCAGTCATAGCATTAAGTTATGTTGAATTTGTAAATGAGATCAAGATAATTGATATCTATCACACATAGGACAGCCTTTTCCCCTGCATCTGAGTGGATTGAAGATCTTGATTTCCATTTCGAGTTGGTTTTAATCACTTCACACTGGTCTTATGAGAATCCAGGCTTTGAGTTTTAAAATCAGATTTCCAGTGAAATTTTTATATCATGCTAAAATACTTGCATGAGGGTGTCTTTCTTTGTCAGGAATCTGTGTCCACTGAAAACATCTCCATGGCAAAGCTATGTACTCGTTATGAGTAAACAATATCTTATTTCTGATTGTATGCATTTTGTTATATTATCCCACACATTTGTTCCATCAGTGGGCCTGATCAACGCCTTGGATATGTCATAAAATCATCGAGGTGCATCCAGTGTTATCAGAACCAGACCGATGATTGAACCAGTGAGGCATCCGGTTCACTGCCCAACTGGTTTGACCGGTTGGTTCAACTGGATGAACCATTTTTTTTATTTTTTAGAGAAAATAAAAAATGATACAGCATGATTTTGGAAAATCTAAACCATAGATAATAATCTGAATATATAGATCTTTTATTATAATACTATATTACTTTAATTCATTATTTTATTCTATTAAAAATATTATTAAAAAAATTCACTATTGAACAGAACTAGGCTGGATCAAACCGGTCAGCTGACCGGTTCACGGTTGAACCAGTCCGACTGGTTAGTCTGGTCCAGTTCTAATTACACTGGGTGCATCCATCCAAAAATAAGGATTGCATCTATGAGGTATGAATCATTTTTGGAACCCCACCACATTTATGTTGTTCCCAAATTTCAGGTTGGTTCTCTCCTCGTCTGAACTGCAGTTGTAGGAAAACAATCAAATCTTAAATGAAGTTACCTGGATTGCAGGTTGCTTTGGTACGTGATACAGGAACTAGTATGTATTTATGCTACTAACTCCAACACGTGATACACTATGGTGAGGATCATGTTTGTTACCCTAATATTTAAACCACATGTTAGAAAATAATAATAATAATAATAATAACAATTTACTTACATTTTGAACTAAGGAATAAAGTTTTTATTGTGTACCTTGATGTGTACTATTGTCTTATAATCATAGAAACATTGGTAAAATCTCTAGATTGTGATGGCTAGAAACAGTGATCCAGGATGCAAATAAACCCCACTGTGGGTCATTCAATTAGGAACGTGAAATGTAGGGTTTCTGCCTCAGGTAAACACTGAAAATAAACCACCTGTGGTTTTTGCTTTCTTCATAATGTTGCATATTTGATTACCAAAAGTTGCCTTTATGTGAACTTTTAACACCATGCGGTTGCTATTTAAAGCTAAACATTGAAGCAGTAGAAAAAATGTGCATCTATCTGTATTAAAATGCACCTACTGACTGTGAGCAAGTTAATTTGGTTTACACTTTATAGGGCCTCCGACCAGCACTTCCTGACAATGCGCACCCTCAGCTGTTAGACTTGATGCAGAGATGTTGGGAGGCAGCTCCTGCTAACCGGCCATCCTTCTCACAGATAACTGTGGAACTTGAAGAACTTTTGCTGGAGGTTCAGGTATAATCCCTCTGGCAGATCTCACACCAGACAGATAGTGAAGTCTCTCTAAAATTTGGCATTCACTGATTTTGGTAGGCAACCTGAGTGCAGTGAGATATGCTTATGAACATAACGGCATGCAGCCCCATTTTGTACAAATTATTGAGAGTGGATTCCCTACATACAGATGACCGGAATTGAGGCTCTTTTCCTCTTTTTTCTCAAGAGTGTCTTTTCACCCAAGTTAAGAGGTCCGCATGTAATGAACGGGACATGGATGTTTTTGTTATGCCATTCTAGTGAAATGGTGGTGTGGGTGTGAGGTGCTTATTGTCAGCTGCTGATTTTCTCAAAGTGGATCATATGTCAAGTTGCCATAGTGATACAGAATCCTTGTTGTATTATGTTGATCTTGATATATTGAAAGATACACCTGAATACGAAACTAATGTGTCAAGTATCTACTTAAATCCAAATGTTTGGTCGACGGATGAAGGCTGAATTTAGTAATTAATCCAATTTCAAGTAGGATCACAAAGGTTGGCTGTTTTCGAAAGCATTCCAGATTAATAGAACTCATTCCCTTAAGTTTTTGCATATTTTTTCATGTGATGGGTCTTTAAAAACTGAGACTGCATCAGCCGATGCCGTAATTTTCAATTTTTTAGCCACTAAATGAGTTCAAGTGCCTCTAAACTGGCAAATGCATTGTGTCTAAAACGGAGACCGAAGTGTGATTCTCAATGCGGGGTGTATCGTGTGATAAAAGTGACCTGAACAGCACAAGCAATTTGGTCATTCATGATGCGCATTTTCAGAGGGTGTCATCATTCCTGATGGCAAGGCTCTTGAACTGTGTCCTTTGCGGCATGGGTTCTCTCAGAAAAATGGTTGTAAAATGACAACTTACCTTCCTCAGACCTAGCATTGATTGGGCACTATGTACTGTCCTATGGCACTGATTTCTACCTGTCGAGGTATTTGGGTGTGCCTGGCCTTTTCATAGGCAAAACGAAGGGGGCTGATATAGGCAAATTTTGGCTGTTGCCTTGAGGTTGGCATGAGAAAAGAGTGCTTGGGTGTATAGCATGCTGAATGGTCTGAGTGACACGGCTCGCCGATCCCTCCCCAGCCAAGGCCAACCCTCTCTCTTCTGGGAATGTACAAAGGAATAGGTTCCAGGATCTTTCTTTATGCGAGCAGACGGTGTGGAGCGGGGCCGAATTTGATACATGTACCAATGACACTACGCCCAAATCCCATCTATCCAGATGAGACTTGCATGCGCCCCTTAGGCCACCGTATTGTATGACTGCCACTAAAATTGGCAAAATCGCATGCTTGAATTGAGGAACACTACCGGTCTGAAAATAGAAATTATCATGAGACCGGATTGGCTATCCGGTAAGCCACCTAACGTGCACAATGTTTGACTCTAGAATGTGATAGCTTCAACAATCGTTATTTAATTTTCAATTTTTCTGCTTGAACATGCGATTTTACCCATTTCGACGCCTTGCCATGGACATTAAAATAGAAGCAGCGGATTGGATGTCAACGCCCATAGTGCTAGAGTAACTGGAATCACCAGTTATCTTGGGTTTCAAAATACCCAACGGCTTCAATCTCGATCCTGGTCGCTCGATCCACTGGAGACTGACAAGTGGGAGTCTTTCTTACTGGTAGATACCGTGAGCGGGGATTTGGGGCTTGATTTGCTCAGCATAAACAAACAGCGGCGCTAGGGCTGCATACGTCATGCTACCGATGAAGGTGGACTCACTTTTCAAATCCGCTTACGTTTTTTGCCACAATCGTCGCCTTAAATATCGCCCACCTCAACATAAAGTCCTCACCCCATTTACCATAGTTAGCTTCTCTCTGGTTTAAGACGCAGTCAGATATTGAAGACCGACGCGGTTTTTACAAGAGTGCCAGTAGGCCTATATCTTTTCATAATTTATAAATTAGCAAACAGCATTTTAAACTATTTGCAAATGGCCTATGTATTTTTCATAATTTATAAATTAACTCACAGCATTTTTACTATTTGCAAATGGGCCATATATTTTCATAATTTATAAATTAGCATACAGCATTTTAAACGTTTGCAAATGGGCCTGTATTCTTTAGAGTATGACTAATGAACCATGAGTGCATTTAAAAAAAAAGGTTCTGTTAGGGAACTCTAACACAGATACCTAATTCGTCGGGCTACGCTTTGCCACGTGGGATCCCTATTCAAAAGGGATTTCTATTTCTTAACTTTGCGCAATCCAATATTCATGGGACTGTCGGTAGTTATCTCTACGGAGCCCATTTTCTAGGAGGATTGGGTATCCTCTTTGCGTACAGACTGCATATGCATCCCAAC
>JAYJMB010041248.1:0-32277 GCA_036873735.1 Pouteria campechiana
TAAACAACCATGAGAATAGAACATGTCTCTTAATAGGTCAAACATGGTTTTTTAAACTAAAAAGGTTTGATGATGAGGCTAAAGAAAGAAAAGTTGCATGGTAGTTTTTCACATTCTTTGCATATGCCATTATCTCGTAAAGCTCAATGGGGATACTAGTGAAATGAATATACTAGGTTAGCTTGAAAGGCTCAAACTAATCAAAAACAAATGCCTAAATCACTTCCAAGTAAACATGTAATCTAGGATTTTTCCATGAAGGATGATCCAACAAGTTCTAGCATGCTTATATCAATCAAAATAAGCTTCTAAATTTATAAAATCATCAACTAATCAATATACACTTTGTATGATCATAACATAATGTGTGCAATGAAATTTTCATCAATCGTGAAAAAGAAAGACTTATCATAAGAATCGTTAAATCACAAGGTAGCATCAATCCTTCCTTCTAAATCATATGCAATGGTAATAAAAAGCTCAGCATATGTTATTGATCATCAGGAGAGTATCCATCCTATTCAATTTTAGCATGTTAGCATAATTGCTCTTGGATTTCCTTTAGCTAAGTTATCAAAAAGTGAAGGTCATCCAAATTATATCTAAATTCAAAAGAAATTTCCCAAAAACTGAACACACTTGAATGCAAACCCAAAACACCTCCCAACTAAAACTCAACAATGTCCTCAATGTGAAATAGTGAAAGAAGTTTAAGATCAAGGGCTTCCCTGAATAAAGTGCATTCACATCCTCTTTTTCGGAGCTACCTGGGCATCATTTTAACACTTGGAAGAGCATATGCAATTCTCTAAAATTAGAATTCCTCCTTCTATAACAAAAATATCACACCGATAATTACAAAAAATGCTAAACTAAGTGTTAAGAAAACAAAGAAAGTATAGAAAAATCTTGGGTTGCCTCCTAAGAAGCACTTGATTTAAAGTCTTAGCCCAACTATGGTCTCCTATCTTTGAAATGGAATTTAGCTTTTTTGTATACTAGTTCTTTAAAACTTGCTACTGACTTGAAAAATGTTGGTAAAATTGTTGAATGATGCAGTATCTTCTAATTCATCTACTTCAAATGTGTTTATGAGCTCTCTTGAAAACTCCTCCATAATTCCATCCATTACATTTATCTTGAAGTCATTCTTATTCTCAATGGATAGCTCCATCTTCTTGAAAATATCAAACTTCACAGTATGATCTTGGAGTTGCAAGATCATATCCTCCTCCATAACTATAAAGGAAGCAATAATTAATGGAAAGCATAAATCATTGCTTATAGATGTATACCTTAAAGAATGAGGCAATTGCCCCAGTTCAAATTTCTCTTTAATCTCTTCCTTTTCCGAGCCTTTATTAGAATTTTCAATAATCTCATGAGTTTTTTCTTATGGGAAAACATCCAATGCTAGAATTTTCTCATTGCCATCATGAGAATTTTCAACAACTTTGTTTAGTTCCAAATGCCCAGGAAATGGGATAGGTGGATCACAAAGTGGTGGTGGCTTTTAGTTAAGTGGAGGGTTAAGAATTGGAAACATAGCTCTCTTTGCATTCTTCACCTCCTTATAAAATGCAAAGATATTGGAATTGTTAATCACATCACCAACTTTATCATGTATTACCTTACCACCTCCCAATGTTGAGATTGCTTTCACTTACTCAGGCTAACTTGATAGCTTTCTAGATGTGTGACTTTGCACAGCCTCTGCAAGTTGCCCCAACTGAGTCTCTATCATCTTCATGTATGCCTCCACATTTTGAAAACTTGCTTCAATATTTTGAAACCACATTTCATCATTCTAGAACTGAGTTTAGATTACCTAGATAAAACTTTGCAATATTTCCTCAAGAGTAGTTTTCTTTGATTGAAAACATGTTTCAGATTGAATTTGATTTGGATCATTGTCCTGTGAAAAATTGGGATGAATTCTCCAACCAAGATATGGATCATCAAGGGGTGGTTGGTTTTAGAAATTCATTGCATTGGCTTGTCCTAAAAATTCTTAAAACTCTACCTAAAAGGACAAGCCTTGTATGAATAACCAAAAATACCATAAATAAAACATACCTTAGCGGTAATTGGTTATTTTTGGTTTATCACCATGGAGCACATCATCTTCATCTTCTTGGCAAGCTCTGACATTTGCATAGAAACCTCAGTGTTAGAATTCACTTCATACATTCCTCTAAACCTACCTTTAACATTTTTCTATTCTGAGTTCGCCTTAAGCATCTCATATAGTTCATATGTCTCCTCCAGGATCTTTTGTCCCATTGCTCCTCCTACAGCATTATCAATCAAGGCTTGGTATACTTATATCAATCCATCATGGAAAAAATGAATTAGCAACTCTAAAGGAATATGATGGAAAAGTCAATAGTGCTTTAAATCTCTCCCATGCCTCATAGAATGCTTCACTTTCCGTCTGAGTAAAAGTTGTTATCTTACCTCTTAGTTCTATAATTTTAGCATGAGAATAGAATTTACCAATGAAGTTGTAAACTGCATCCCAAGTGGTAATTGAACTAGGATTCAATGTCATAAACCAGGTTTTTACTACATCTTTCAAGATGTATGGAAAACATCTCATTCATAGTCGATCCTTAGTTAGACCCTATAAGGAAAAAGTTTGGATAGTTGCATGAAAATCACACATGATTGTTAAAGGATCTTGCGTAGCTAAACCATGAAATGAAGGAAGCATTTCAAAGTGTAAATGCTTTAATTCATAGTTCCTAGCATTTTCATTTAAAATAGTTCATTAAGGTAATCTTCCTATGGTAGGGTGAGTGAACTCTTTCATCAGCTATTGTGCTTGTTGAGCCACCCTATTTTCAATATGTTCTCCCACCTATTTTTCTTTCTTGCAATCACAGCTTAGCAAAAAGAAAGAAAGAAACAATTAAAAATTCTAAATACAATAAACCTATAACAAGGAAAATGAAAAATTATAACAAATTAATCAAATCAATTTGGAACCATTCCTCGATAATTACACCAAAAACTTGATGGTTCAAATTATAATTCATCGCAAGTATATGGACATATAGTTGTATAGTGTGCAAATCTCACAGAGATTGTCAAACTGACTTAATTAATTTTATTTATTAAACTATCCTAGCCTTAAAAAGAATGTATTTATAACTAAATAAACATAGAGTAATGTTTAGAATAATTTTAGAATTTCAGAAACTTAATAGAATGCAAGTGAATCAATGACTAAAAATAATGTAGGGAGATTAGCAAGATGCAAAAGTCTAGGGATCCGATTTCACTACTAGATAATATCCCTTTGCTAATGGAATGTTGGATTCAATTCCTCACTTGGGTTTTCTCTCTTAAAAGTAAGATTATTATCATTAGGAGTGCAGGTTTAAATCAAGTATTTTCACTCATTTTGATTACCTACAGTGTGTAGCATAATTAAAGTGAAAACCCATTAAACTCAAGAACATAATGAACCAAAATAGCATGGTTTAGCATATAGTGTCTATATTAACCTTTTTATTCAAGGGAGCTCATGGTTTAGCATATGGTGTCTACCTTAACCATGCTTGGATAATTAATCTAACACATAATATTGGTGATCAAGCGACAAAACAAATTAAATCATTGCAAGCAACTTCATGAATGAAACTAGATCATATAGCCATTAATAATCAACAATACACATAATAAAGAATATCAAAAAGGGTTACATCTTCATCCTAGAAAAAGAGATTTAGTTCATAATAAAAATAAAAACAACTACTTTTAACACTATTATCACAATGAAGAACATCCTTTCTTCCTACTCTTCCTTACTAGGAATCTCCCCTTTTTCACCACAAGAAACTCTAAGTTTTTGCCCTTATAACCCTCTGAAAGAACTCTCAAAATAGAAGTAAAAAGATGTACGAAAACCCCTAACTTCCTTGCTTAAAAATGCCCCTCTATGCACTTAGTAGAAATTCTGTCATAATTAAGGTCGCAGCTAGCGCTGCAGGCGCCAGGTTGCTATCCACCAGAGATGCTTACTGTTTTGACCATAACTTCATATACGATCTAAGAATCACATGATTCTTAATATCTTGGAAAGAGAATTTGAGATATAATACCATTATGTTGAACATGTTTTCCAAATCATCCTAATAATATTCCCAAATTTGACCACAAATACTGTCATTTTTTGCACATCCAAAATTTTTATTTGCAGAATTGAAGTCTAAAATAGTTATAGTATTTTAGCCACAACTTTCATATTTAAAATCTCAATCGGTACCATTAATTGTGTCAAATTGGTTCTTTTTCACATTCAACTTCTTTTACTTGTAATTTTCGTTTTGCAGCCACTTGTTAATCATCTAAACTCCATTGCTTTGTGCTTTCTCACCTTGATTTCTTCCATATTTTCTCTATTTCTTACACTTAATTATCTATACATAAACATACTAATTGGTACCGATTGGACTCAAGTAATAACCAAATTAATTGGTAGATTTATTAGAGTCCACTACATTTACATTCAAAGATGATCCAAAATATATGTGAATTTAGGTAACAAAACATTATATATTATGAGCTCGTTAGTTGCCCCTAATTGGAATCAACAACCCTTATGCACAACATTTTCTACTTTAAATGGTACTATTAATTTTGAATTAAATTCTGAACTAATACATCTCTTGCCCACTTTTCATGGTCTTGCAAGTGAAGATCCCAACAAACATTTAAAGGAGTTTCATGCAGTATGTATGCATATGAAGCCGACGGGGGTGAATGAAGAGTAAATAAAATTGAGAGCCTTTCCATTCTCTTTGAAGTACCTAGAAGGATTGGCTCTATTATCTACCCTTTAGGAGCATTACAACATGGAATGAGATGAAAAGGTTATTTTTATTGAAATATTTTCCAACTTCAAGGGCAACCAACATTTTGAAGGAAATTTGTGGTGTTAGATAGCATAGTGTAGAATCCCTATACAAATATTTGGAGTGTTTCAAGAAATTATGTGCATGTTACCCCCATTAGATTAGTGAGTTGCTACTCACCCAATATTTCCAGCAATATCAACAGTCATATCACTCTAAACAACAACCAAGATAAACTTTTAACTCTAGTTTATCTTTAAAAGATATTATTAAGTCTCTTGCCACTAGTACTTTGCAATTACAACAGAAAATAAAATAATTTCCACAAGAGATAAGGGCTAGCATTCAAAGTTTGGACAACTAGGTAAGTCAAATGACAACCACAATTAGTCGATTAGAGGCACAAATTTTAGGGAAATTACCTTCTCAAACGATGGTGAATCTAAGAGGAAACATAAATGCAATCACCTCGAGAAGTAGTATAGAGGTTGACATTCTGGCAAAAGCAACTCCTTCACCAATGAATTATGAAAAGGAGAAAAGTGTTGTTATAGACAAGAACATTTGCAATGATAACAAAGTAACTCAATGTAAGTTTTCACCTCTTTTGAATATAAACTAGTACCACCTTTTCCTTAGAGTTTAGAAGGATCTTTATAAATTAAGCACTATAAAGATTTCTATAAGACTTTTTGTAAATGCGAGGAAATATTCCACTTTTTGAGGCCATTAAACAAGTACCTCGCTATGCTAAACTCTTGAAAGAACTATCTATAATAAAGAGGAGACAAAAACTAAAGAGAAGGTAAGAGTAGGGGAGAATGTTTTTGTAGTCATTCAAAGAAAACTCCATGCAAAGTACAAAGATCCAGGTATATATACTATCCTTGGCATGATAGTTAACACTAGAATTGAAATGGCCATGTTAGATTTAGGAGTTTTCATTAATATCATGTCATATTCTTTATATGCTTCTTTTAAACTAGAACCTTTGATTAAAACTACTATTTTGATTCAATTGGTTGATAGATCCAATGTCTATCCTAAGGGTGTAGTTGTTCTAATGCAAGTCAATGATTTGGTTTTTCTTACTAATTTTATTGTGATAGATATAGAAAATTGTGATCAAGCTATTCCTATTTTGTTTGGAAGGCCATTCCTCAAGACTTCCAAGACTAAGATAGATGTTCATAGTTGCACACTTACCATGGAATTTGATAGATAAGTTGTCAAGTTTAACATTTATGATGCCATGAAATATCCTAATGATGACAATTCTGTTTAATTTATTAATGTGATTGAACATAGGAATTTTTTGAACTTTATGGCAAAGATGAATTGGAAGTTACTATTAGTAACCATCTTGGAAAAGAGAATGAGGTTTGGCCTTGAGTACTCATTTACAGGAAACTGTTGCAGCGTTGGAGGACTTTCCAAAGTTACAAGAATTAGGTAATGATCCTTACATTGACTTACTAATTCCTAATAAGAGATTTTTACCCTCTATTTTGTAGGCATTTGTTCTGAATTTGAAGCTTCTTCCCATTCACCTCAAATATGTGTTCCTTGGAGACGGAGAAACCTTACCCGCAATCAGTTCCAATAAACTCAATGTATTATAAGAAGGGAAACTTGAGAAAGTTCTTAAGAAGCATAAGACAACTATTGGTTGGATAAGTACATATATTAAAGGAATTAGCTCGCCTACATGCATTCTTTGTTATTTTCAGATTATAATTGTTCCAAATTGAAGAAAGAAGCATTGAGTCGAGCTAATGACTATAAACAAAAGTGTAGCTTGAGAGGCAACTGATGAGAATACAAGATATCATATTTTACTCCCTTAATAATGAATTTTTTATACTTATTTGACTCCTAAATGAACTCATTATTCTTATATTTTGATTTTAGGAGACAATTGGAGTGGTTAAATGTAAAAGGAAGTCAATTGAAGGATTTTGGATAATTTTAACATCACTCCATATTTTGGGCATAACTCTCTCATCTGACCCCTTATTGAGATAATTGAAGATGTTTTGGAAACACAAGAAAAATTTCTACAACTTTCATGTTTGGAGTTTTTAGAGATAAGGACTACATGAATGGAAAAAATAGGAAGAATGCTAAAGTTAGGATGAAGTGTAAAGGAGAAGTAATAAGCTACAAAGCACTGTAGGCAACAGAATGGGTGCTTTGGCACCTAGGACCAGCACTCCGGCACCTAAATCCATTTTCTACTTTTTGAAACTTGCAAAAATTATTATTTTGCATATTTTTGACTCTATATAAATAACAATTTTCTAGAGTTTTTAAGAGTTCTTTTTGCTAAGGTTTGGAGAGGACTTTTTTGTAGCTTTTGACAGAGTTTCTTCTTCTTCTCTCTTTTCTATTTTATTTTCTTTGTGATTTCATGTCCCTATGTGGCTAAACTTTTAATCTTGGTTTAAGGAGATAGAATCCTCAAAATTAATATACCATGAGATATAATTTGATTTAATTATTCAATTTATACTTTGAGTATTAAATGTCACTTTATTCATGATTATGATTGTTGTTCATAATTGGTAGGAGGCCTACTAGTTTATTATTTATTAAAATCTAATTGCTAGATTAGATATCAAATCCGTAATCATTTGATCCTTCTAATTTGTGAAGCAACTAGGGTTTAATAATTTGCTACTGTTGTAGTTATTAAATCTTAGGAATAATATTTGACTAAGTTAAATGCAACCACTGGTGTTTGTGTTATTTAGCTTCACCAATATCTACAAATCTTAACGCTGTTATTAAATTAAACCTTTAGCTCTGGTCTTGGGTTATTTAGTGGTTGGGTTAATTAGAACACTAGTTTTTAATTAACTATGTTGAAGGAGATATAGAAAAATTAATTCCAATGGTAAATATTTAAAGTATAAATTGATTTATAATTGCATCAATGATCAGTTACGAAATTCTTATGGTAGATGTTGGCTTGAACCACGGTTTTCTTCTTTGAGATATTTCTTTTATAACACTTTCTTTATTGCATTAAAAACCCCCATATTCTTATTCATATTGCATAAAACTAAGCTAGATACTCCTCATAGGATCAACCCTTATTCACACTACTATAGGTAATTTATTTGGAGTAAGGTTCTAAATTTGGTTACCTATGATAGCAAACCAAATTTTTTGCACCGTTGCCAAGGAGGTATTCTAGTTGATTTTTTTTTCTTTTATGATTTTTCCTATTTATTTTTATTTTTATTCTTTTAGGATTCATTAAATTCTCCTTAATTGTTTATGATTGTTACTCAATCTTCTAATCAAGGTGATATGTAGTACAAAACCAAAAATTAAAAGAACATTGCACAGGTTAAGGAGTGAAGCTCAGCGGAATTCAGAAAAGGAGGAAATCATGGTTGGAACTCGAACTTTGAAAGAGCTTGCCACACCTGATTTGGATCAACAATCCTTATGCATAATGTTTCATACTTTAGATGCTACTATTAAATTTGAATTAAAATCTGGACTAATTCATCTCTTGCCCACTTTTCATGGTCTTGTAGGTGAAGATCCTCACAAGCATCTAAAGGAATTTCGTGTGGTGTGCACAAGTATGAAACCCGCAAGGGTGATTGAAGAATAAATCAAACTAAGAGCCTTTCCATTCTCTTTGAAAGATTTGGCTAAAGATTGACTTTATTATCTACCCTTTGGGAGCATCATAACATGGAATGAGATGAAGAGGTTATTTTTGAAAAATATTTCCTAGCTTTAAGGGCAATCAACATTAGGAAGGAAATTTGTAGTTTGAGACAGCATAGTGGAGAATCCCTATATGAATATTAGGAGTGTTTCAAAAAATTATGTGCATGTTGCCCCTATCATTAGATTAGTGAGTAATTACACATCAGTATTTCTATGAGGGTCTTCTAACCACTAAAAGAAGCATGATTAATGCCACAAGTGGAGGAGCCTTGGTGGTGGATAAAACTCTTAAAGCTGTAAAGAATTTGATTATAAACATGACAACGAACTCACAACAATTTGGTAATAGGCTTGACTCTCTATCCAAGCCTATTAATGAGGTACGGGTTTCCTCCCTTGAACAACAAATTGTGGGTCTAGCTTCACTTGTTCATTAATTGGCTGTAGGAAATATGCAGATAGCAAAAGCTTGTGGAATTTGTTCAATAGTAGCACATCCAATCGATGCATGCCTAACTCTTCAAGAAGAGCCTATTGAGCAAGTGAATGCAATGGGTGGTTTTTCGGGACAATCATAAAGGAAGTATGATCCTTATTCTAACTCATACAACCTAGGATGGAGGTATCACCCCCATTTTAGCTATGGATATCCACAAGAAAATTAGCCCACAACTCAAAATCGCCCAAATTTCTAGTAGCACTAGCAACCATACTCACCTAGACAACAATAGGGACAAACTTCTAGCTCTAGTATGTCTTTAGAAGATATTGTTAAGTCTTTTGCCTCTAACACTTTTTAATTTCAATAGGAGATGAAGGCTAGCATTCGAAGTTTGGAGAATCAAATGAGTCAGATGGCAATAATAATCAATTGGTTCGAGACATAAAATTCAGGGAAATTGCCTTAGCAAACAATGGTAAACCCAAGAAAAAATGTAAGTGCAATCATTTTGAGAAGCAGTAAAGAGATTGAAAATTCTAAAAAGATGACTCCTACACCAATGGAGAAAGCAAAGGAGAAAGATGTTGTTATAGACCAGAACCTTCCTTAGGACAATGAAGTAGCCAAACGTAAGTCTTTACCTCTTTCTAAATATAAACTAGTACTACCTTTTCCTAAGGCTTTAGCAGAATCTCAAAAAATTGAGTAATGTTAAGATCTATTTGAGACTTTTCATAAATGTGAGGTCAACATGCCACTTTTTGATGTCATTAAACAAGTACCTCATTATGATAAATTCCTAAAAGAATTGTGTACAATATGAAGGAAATAAAAACTTAAAGGGTATGAGAAGGCGAAGTAGGGGAGAATGTTTCTACAATCATTTAAAAAAAACTTCCTGCAAAGTGTAAAAATCCAAGTATGTTCACTATCCCTTGCATGATAGGCAACTCTAAACTTCAGAAGGCTATGTTAGATTTAGGAGCTTCCATTAATGTCATACTATATTCTTTATATACTTCTTTGAAATTAGGACCTTTGAATAGCACTGGTGTTGTAATTCAATTGGCTGATAGATCTAATGCATATCCCAAAGGTGTAGTTGAGGATGTTCTTATGCAAGTCAATGATTTAGTCTTTCCTACTGATATAGATATGGAGAATGGTAATCACACTACTCCCATTCTATTAGGAAGACAATTCCTAAAGACATCTAAAACTAAGATAGATGTTCATAGTGGCACACTCATCATGGAATTTGATGGTAAAATTATTAAGTTTAACATTTATGATGCCATGATGATAACTCAATTTATTCTGTTGATGTGATTGATTTTTGTGCATAGGAAGTTTTTGAAATTAATGGCAAAGATGAAGTGGAAGTTTCTATTAGTGAGAATCTTGAGAAGGAGAATGAGGATTTACCATGTACTAAGGAACTGCAAGAAACTATTGCAGCATTGGATGACTTTTCAAAGTCACCAAAACTAGGTAATGTTCCTCATGTTGAATTACCAATTTTTGATAAGAGAATTTTTCCCTCTTTTTGCAGGCTTCTGTTTTAGATTTGAAGCCTTTTCCTGGTCATCTCAAGTGTGTGTTCCTTGGAGAGGGAGAGACATTACCAATAATCATCTCATGTAAACTCAGTACATCACAAGAAGAGAAGCTTTTGGAAGTCCTTAAGGAGCATAAGGTGGCTATTGGTTGGACAATTGTAGATATTAAGAGAATCAGACCCTCCACATGCATGCATCGAATTCTATTTGAAGAGGGAGTGAAACCTTCTCGACAAACACAAAGGAGATTAAAACCACTAATGATGGATGTAATAAAAAAAAGGAAATCATTAAACTTCTTGAAGTTGGAGTGATTTATCCTATTTTTGATAGCAGTTGAGTTAGTCTATTTCAAGTGGTTTCTAAAAACACTAGAATGGCTGTAGTGAAAAATCAGAATGGTGAGTTGGTTTCCACTCGTATTCAGAATGGTTGTGGCGAGTTTGTATAGATTATAGAAAATTGAATGTTGTAACTCACAAGGACCACTTTCCATTGCCTTTTATTGGCCAAATGCTTAAGAGGTTAGCCGGTCATTCTTACTATTGTTACCTTGATGGTTATTCAAGTTATTTCCAGATGGCAATTGCTCTAGAAGATCAATGACTTTCACATGCCCATTTGGAACTTTTGCATATTGTCGATGCCCTTTGGCCTTTGCAACACCCCAACCACTTTCCAAAGGTGTTTGGTTAGCATCTTTTCAAATTATATTGAGCATATTATACACATCTTTATGAATGATTTCACAGTTCATGGAGACTCCTTTGATAATTACTTGCATAACCTTAAACTTATTCTTCAAAGATGCATAGAAACTAACATTGTATTAAATTCTAAAAATGTCACTTCATGGTTGAACACAGTATATTTTTGGGTCATGTTATTTCATCTGGTCAAATTAAAGTAGATAAAGCTAAAGTTGATATCATTCAATCTTTACATTATCCCACTAGTGTGCGGGAAGTTCATTCTTTTCTTGGACATGTAGGTTTCTATTGAAGATTCATCAAGGACTTCTCCAAAATAGCATTGCCTCTGTGCAAGTTACTGCAAAAGGATGTGGCTTTTGAGTTTGATGAAGGGTGCAAAAAGCCATTTGATAAGCCAAAGGAATTGTTGACTTCAACCCTAGTTATCCAACCTCTTGATTAGAATGTTCCTTTTGAGATAATGTGTGATGCAAGGGATTATGTAGTGGATGCTATTTTGGGTCAGAGAATTGGGAAAGCATCTCATGCCATCTATTATGCTTCAAGGACATTGAATGATGCTCAGAGAAATTATTCCACCATTGAGAAAATACTTTTAGCTGTTGTCTTTGCTTTGGAAAATTTGATCTTATTTACTTGGTACTAAAGTCATTGTTTATTTTGATCATATAGCTCTTCATTATTTGATGATGAAGAAGGAAGTAAAGACAAGATTAATAAGGTAGATACTTCTCTTGAGGGAATTCGACTTGGAGATCAAGGACAAAAGAGGGATAGAAAATTGGATTGCAGATCATTTGAGTCGGTTAGTCCATGTGGAGGATGAAGTTCATCTATAAGAAATATTTCCTGAAGAGCAATTATTCTCTGCTAGTAAGAAATTGCCTTGGTATGTGAACATGGTAAACTATTTTACCACCCTTGTTTGTCTAAAGCTCAGAGAAACAAGTTCAAGAGTGATGCAAAGTATTATGTGTGAGATGACCTATACTTGTCGAAGCATTATGCAAATCAGGTAATAAGAAGGTTTATTCCTGAAAGTGAGTTTCTTTTATACTCACCTTTTGTCATTCTTATGATTGTGGAGGTCACCTTGGAGCCAAGAGAACAACAAGAAAAGTGTTAGAGTGTGGTTTTTATTATCCATCTTTGTTTCAAGATTCATACACTTTTTGCATGTTGTGTGATCATTGTCAAAGGATAGGTAATATTTTCCAAAGGAATGAGATGCCACAAACCCCCATACTAGTCTATAAAATTTTTGACATTTGGGGCATTGATTTCATGGGATCATTCCCTATTTCTTTTGGCCTATTTCTTTTGGTTTTGTTTATTTATTACTTGCTGTTGATTATGTTTCGAAATGGGTGGAAGCCAAAGCCACCAAGACTGATGACTCTAAGAGTATTGTGAATTTTATCAGGGTTAACATATTCTTTACATTTGGAACTCCAATAGCTTTGATAAGTGATCGAGGCACTCACTTTTGCAATCGAATAGTTGAAGCTTTGTTGAGAAAATATCATATGATCCATAAGGTGTCAACCACCTATCATCCTGAAACCAGTGGACAAGTTGAAGTATCAAATCAAGAGATCAAGTCCATTCTTGAAAAGACATTTAATCCTAATAGAAAAGATTGAAGTTTGCACCTGGATGATGCTTTGTGGGCATACATGACTGCATACAAGATGCCCATTGGTTTGTCACCTTATCGGTTAGTGTTTGGGAAATCATGTCACCTTCCTATTGAGTTAGAACACAAGGCCTATTGGGCTATCAAGAGTTTCAACATGAACATAGATGAAAGTGGAGAGCATAGGAAGTTGCAATTACAAGAGTTAGAGGAGATTCATAATGAGGCTTATGAGAATGCAAGGATTTACAAGGAAAAGATGAAGGCTTTTCATGATAAGATGATCTCTAAGAAGGAGTTTAAAGTTGGTGAGAAGGTTCCTCTATACCATTCAAGACTTCATCTATTTCTAAGTAAGTTACATTCTCATTGGAATGGACCTTTTATTGTTAGTAATGTTTTTTCTCATGGTACAACTGAAATTCAGAGTTTGGTGACTTCCAAAGTCTTCACAGTGAATGTTCATAGATTAAGCCTTTCTATGAAGGAGTACAAGTGAGAATGTTGCAGAATTGGATCTAGAATAGCTAGTTTATGTTGATTGAAGAAGGAAGCACTAAGTCGAGCCAACAACTATAAACAAAAGCGTTGTTTGGGAGGTAACCCAAGGGAAGTTTGTGTTTCTTTTCCTTAATTTTCTCTTAGTTATGCATTTTTACTTTAGTTATTTTTGCATCTTCTTTGCATTTGACCTTACATTGAGGATAATATAAGTTGTAAATGTAGGGGAGGGGATTTAGATTGAGGTTTAGGTGGTGTTTTTTTTATCTTTGTTTTTATTTATAAAAGTTCTTTTTAAGAGAGTCAGTTTTACCCTTTGTTTTGGTGGTTTCTAGTGATTTGAGGTTGAAGATGTCATGAGTAAGATTTAACTAAACTTGAAAATTTTATAACATGATTGATCAAGTAATCTTCCAATTTGCAATTGCTTGGTTTAGTTATTTTCCTCAAGAATGGTGATGACTAGATGTTGCAAATAAAAGCTGGTAAAATTTTGAGCCTCTAGACTGATACATCCACATTAGTCTCATTCTTTTTCTTCTTGAGAGATATTCTTCCATGGATTTATTTCTCTAAAACTTTCCTTAATTCTCTTTGAGATAACATCGATTCACGCATGCGTGAACATGATTAAGGCCCTTCTTTGTTATGAACTACATGAGCCAAATAGCCTACCTTGTGATTAATTTTTTCCTCTTGTTAAGCCCTTTTCAGCTTTATAGACTTTTATTCTGAACCTATGTTACAAGCTTAAAACCTAAAAAAGTAATATCTTTATGTAAGCCATGGAGCTAGTGAAGCTTGGGTCATCATTGTGCTATATATGGGTGTACAAGAAATAAAGTTTTGGGGTAACAAAATTTATGAAATGACCATGATTGGTGAAATAGAATATGTTATTGTTCTTAGAATAAAAAAATAGCAAAGTGAAAGAAAAAGAGAAAAGAAAAAGAAAATATCAAAATTCTAAGGTAAGGGATCTGTTTATACATCATGTATTCAAAGGTGAAAGATGCTAAAGGAAAATAGTGATTGTACATATCTTATATATTTGAGCTAGAGTTGATTTATTTGTGCTTTACTAGTTTCAATGGCTTTTGAGCTATATTCCCAAATATTTCTCACCTTTACCTTAAACCCCATTATAACCCACGAAAAGTTCTTATGATTCATGATATGCATGTGATCCTAGTGATGGAGAATGAGAAGATATGGAAGCTTATGGTAGATCATTTTCGTTGGAATGAGTTTGAGCAGAACATATACCCTTCAAACACATGAGAGTAGAGTATTTATTTCCATGAAATTCTACTTATTTAGCCTAATCCATCTTCAAGAGAGAATGCTTACTAAATGATTATAGGTTGTGTGAGAATGATTCATTCATGATATATTATGATTTTTGAAGAGTTTTAGTTATTCTTTATTTATGACAATTGCAACCTTGATAATATTTTGGGGAGAGTGAATTTGAGTTTTGCTCAAGGACGAGCAAAAGTAAGTGTGGGGGAATTTGATGAGAATACAAAATATCATATTTTATTCCCTTAATACTTAATCATTTACACTTATTTGACTCCTATATGCACTCATTATTCTTATATTCTGATTTAGGAGACAATTGGAGTGGTTAAGTGCAAAAAGAAGTCAACTGAAGGATTTTGGATAATTTCAGCATCACTTTGTATTTTGGGCATAGCTCTCTCATTCAACCTCCGATTGAGATAATTAAAGATATTATACAAGAATAAGTTCTACAACTTTCATGTTTAGAGTTTTTAGAGATCATGACTATATTAAGGGCAAAAATAGGAAGAATGTCAAAGTCAGGATGAAGTGTAGAGGAGACGCAACAAGGAGCAAAGCACTGCAGGTAGTAGAATGGACACTCCGACACCTAGGACCGCCACTTCAGTGCCCAAATCACATAGAGTAGTAGAAGCAGGCAGCAAATTGGGTGCTCTAGTGCCCAACTCCATTTTCCACTTTTTGAAACTTGTGGAAATTGTTGTTTTGAGTATTTTTTACTTTGTATAAATTTCAATTTCTAAGGGTTCTTTTTGCTTTGGTTTGGAGAGGACTTTTTGGTGGCTTTCGACAGAGAATCTTCTTCTTCTCTCTTTTCTATTTTATTTTATTTATGATTTCATGACCCTATGTGGCTAAACTTTTATTCTTGATTTAAGGAGACAGTAGCCTTAGAATCAATATAATGTGAGACCTAATTTGATATAATTGTTCAATTTATACTTTGAGTATTGAATGTTCTTCTTTGTTCATGATTATAATTGTTGCGCATAATTTCTAGGAGGCCTAATAGTTTATTATTTATTATAATCTATTGCTAGATTAGATATCAAATCCATAATCATTTGATCCCTCTAATTTGCGAAGTAACTAGGGTTTAATAATTGGCTGCTATTGTGGTTATTAAATCTTAGAAAGAATATTTGACTAAATTAAATGCAATCGCTAGTGTTTGTATTGTTTAGCTTCACCAATCTCTACAAATCTTAGTATTCCTATTAGATTAAACCTTTAGCGCGATCTTGGGTTATTTAATGGTTAGGATTAATTAGAACGCTGGATTTTAATTAACTATGTTGAAGGAGAGATAGGAAAATTAATTCTAATGGTGAATATTTAATGTATGAATTGATTTATAAATACATCAATGATCAGTTACAAGAGTCTGATGGTGAATGTTGACTTATTCTAAAGTTTTCTTCTCTGATAGATTTCTTTTATAACATTTCTTCATTACATTGAAAGCCCCTTTTCTTGTTCACATTGTATAAAACTAAGCTAGATACTCCTCATGGGATCGACTCCGATTCACACTACTTTAAGTAATTTCATTGGAGTAAGGTTCTAAATTTGGTTGCCTATGATAGCATAGTAGCAACCCAAGGGAAGTTTGTATTTCTTTTAATTATCTCCTTCTTATTTTTGCATTTCTATTATAGTTATTTTTTTTATCTTCTTTGCATTTGACTTTACATTAGGGACAATGTAAGTTTTAAGTGTTGGGGAGGATTCTCTTTCCCTTGGACTCTTCTAGAGCTCTTTGCTTCATTAAAATTTCATGGGTCATTAGAAAACCCATGAGCTCTTCAATGTTCATCTTATCCAGGTCTATGACTTCCTAGAGAGTGATGATATTTAACATCCATTATCTAGGCAAAAATCTCAAAATCTTTTTCACAAACTTAGGCTCTTCAAAATTTTCTCCCAAGTTATTTATCACATTGGTAATCTTTTGAAATCTTCCAAACATGTCTAATATAGTCTCTAATTTAGTCATGCTGAAAGATTCATATTCCTACACTAAAAGGTTTATTTTACTTTCTTTAACTTGATTTGTGCTTTCATGCGCAACTTGCAACTTAACCTAGATTTTCTTAGCAGAGTCACAAGAGTATATCTTCCCAAATTCTAAGGGGGAAAGGGCACAGTAAAGGCAATTCTTTGCCTTTACATCACATTCTACTATGATAATGTCCTTAGCATTGTATTTGTCTTTTGCATTGAGAAAGGCCTTTCTATTTTTGATAATGAGCCGTAATTGGTAGTCTTTGGCAATCATGAAATTTTCCATCCTCATCTTATAATTATTCCATCCAAAAATAGGGGTTTGGAAGTTGATTGTCCCATAGCAAAAGTGTTGTAGAATGAATTGTCCGCTTATAGGGATATCTTCGCAAGCTAAAATCCAGTAAACAAAGTTAATAGGTGAAGCCTACTCTTATACCAATTGTTAGTCCCATTCAGATGGTAGCTATAATACTCTGCCTAAGGGCATATGTTTTTTAGTAATACCTTGTAATTTCTCTATTTTCAAGGAAAATAATATGCCAAAATTTTGGAAGAATCTACCATAAAATAGTAGGATCTACACCTGGCATACACATTTAATTATAAAAATTGACATTCCAATAATTATAAAGTAATAATACTAACCATAAAATAATGACACCCACACCCACAACTACCTACCCAAGATCAGAATCGATCATGATGGCAATCGATCTACTTGGAGTGATACAATTCTAATCCCAATAATATAGTTACTTCACTATGACATGACATACATTAATTATATAATGGTTCAAATTATAATTCCTTGCAAGTATACAAATGTATAGCAGTATAGTGTGCAATGCAAGAGTCAATCACATAAGAATGGTCAAACTGACTTAATCAATTTTAGTTACATAACTCCCCTAACCTTAAAAATAATTTATTTATAATGATATGAATATGAGTAGTGATTGGTGTAATTTTGAAATTTTAGAAACTTAATAGAATGCAAGTAAATAAATAACTAAAAGTAATACAGGGAGATTAGTAAGATGCAAAGGTCTAGGGATCTGATTTCACCACAAATAATACCCTTTGCTAATGGAATGTTGGATTCAATTCCTCCCTTGGGTTCTTTCTTTCAAAAGTGAGATTATACCATTAGGTGTGCGGGTTTAAATCAAGTATTTTCACTTATTCCAATTACCTATAGTGTATAGCATAATTGAGGTGAAAACCCATTAAGCTCAAGAACATGAGAACTAAAATAGTATGGTTTAGCATATGGTGTCCACCTTAACCACGCTTTGATAATTAATCTAACTTATAATATTGGTGATCAAGCAATAAAATAAGTTAAATTAGTGCAAACAACTTCATAAATGAAACAAGATCATATAGCCATCAATAACCAACAATTCATAATAAAGACTATCAAAAAGTGTTACATCTTCACCCAAGAAAAACAGATTTAGATTAAAAAAAAAAAACCAAACAACTCCCTTAGATAAGATGATCTCAATGAAGAATATCTTCTCTCCTTTTTCTTTCTTACTTGTAATCTCTTCTTTTTCTCCATAAGAAGAACTGCAAGAAATTAACCTCCAAAACCTTAGAGAAAACTCTTCAAAATGGAAGTGAGAAGAATCCTTAAAAAACCCTAATTTTTTCCTTAAAAACCCAGCCTCTACACAATGTGAAAAATTCACAAAATTATTGATCTACCGCTGGCTCCGGTGGCACTGGCTTGCTGTCTAGCCATTAGTGGCTGAAGATGCTAGCGTTAGCGGCACCAAGTGGGGGCCTGTGGCACTAGCTTGATGACTCCTTTGCAGCTTGATTTTTAGCTCCTTTTTGTCTATTTTCTTTTCCATCCTTTGAGCTTCTTCTTTTCTTCAATTTTCTTTCTTTTCCATCTTCAAGACACCTAGAAAATTCAACAAATAAATATAAAATTCATTTGAAAGAAACTACGATTTATAAATAATTAAGCTTAGACATGCATAATGTAAGTTCATGAGATTCACTCATCAAATACTCTCAAACTTACTTAATTGCTCATTCTCAAGCAAAATAGAAACACTAAAACACAAAGGACATAACTATCACCTAGCAACAACACACAAGCTCGCAAAAGACACAATGAACATTGATCTTAGTCATTAATGAAAAACCTCTATAAAATAAGTATAGTTAAGATGAAACTATTAAGATATCACATATGTCTTTTAATTTTTAACTTGAGCCTTGTTCTTTCTACCTTAGATTCCATGTACATGTGCAAAAATTATAGCCAATTCAATCTACATTTTTTCACACTTACATTCATTCAAGCAACTGAGTAATACATATTCAATGCAACCCTGAGAATTCACAATTTAAACCAAAGAGACTACTTTTAGGTGAGCATTTGATATTTTTGTGGGCTCTATTACTATCAAATTCCTCAAAAAAATTTTCTTTTATTTTTGAATGTGATTCCCCTATTTCTTGGGTTATATTACTATCACACCCCTAAACTTATTTTCTTTCTAAATTATAGAGATTTGATCCCCCTAATTGTTTGGGCTGTATTACTACCACACACCAAAACTTGTTTTCTTTCCTATTCATAAAGATAGATCCCCCTTATTAACAAAGATTTTTTGCTCTTATTTTCTTTTATCTCATCTAATGCTAGTCTTAACATAGGTACAATGCATTTTAGAATCAAAATTGAACCATGCATACTAAATCTCATAAACTTATGCTAAGCATTCAAAGATTTCAAAAGCATGGCTAATTCAATGTGATTAATGTGTATAAGGAATCTATAGCAAATTAGACAAAGGATCAAGACAAGCACTGCAAACATAATGATTTTTCACATTTTCAACTTAACTATTGTAAAATGTCACATACATGTCATAAGTTTGGCATGATGACCCTGATCAATGTTCAAAACGCACAACTCAATCCAATAAAACACTCAATATATAGATTTAAACATAACACATAAACTACTCAAACTAGACAAACCAACTAAACACACAACACACAAACTAAATAAACTGCAACAACCCCCAAACTTATACAAAGACATCCATAAATGAAAAAAATAAAATGCTAACACCCACAAACTTGAACATAATAATGTCCTCAATGTAGAATAAAGAAATGGAAATTGAGGACTTCTCTAAAATGGATGGATTACTCTCCTGAGCTTTCATTGTTTGCTCAACTCAAATCTTCTTCTGGTACATCAGGAAGTGTTAGTGGAGGTGGGAAGTGAATGGAGCTGTCAATTGGTGATATGTTGTAACTTTGAAGCATGGCAATGAGAGCATTGTTGTGGTCTACCATATGTTTGTACATTTTCTATTGGTCCTTCGTCATTTACCTCATATAACATTGAACACCCACTAGGCATGTTTGGAGATCAACAAGTGAAGGTGCTTTAGAAAAAGTCTCTTTCGTGGGTCTCTGCTGAGGAGAGCTAGGTGGTGAACATGAAGGACTTGTCCTTGCATTTCTAAGCATTGTCTTCTCAAACATATCTATAACTGCATCGTTGATCACCGAAAGAGGTTGTTGAAGTTTCTCTTGAGTAGTGGTAGGAACTTCAACCATGAGACACAACCGATAGATGAATGAATGGTGTTCTAGTCCACTTGTGAGCCTCCTTGTGATGAAAGAGATAATATAGCACTCGATCACTCAGCTCATGTCAATGGACAACCCTGTCTAAATAGCATAATTGAAAATAGCTTGGTCCCTTATAACATTAGACACATGGTTGGAAGGCAACAGTTTTGCTGAAATGAAATAGTGTCATGCCTTGCTTGTTGCTTCGAACTATCCTCTTGGAAAATTGATTACCTTATCATGTAGAGTCTTTCACTTGCTGCCTGATTAAAAAAGGTAAGATATGATAGCATTATAGTCTGGTCCTTGCTCAATCCAAGTGGAGTATTCATCTTCTTCAATGTCATCCAACTCATAAACTTGATTAATAGCAACTCTATCAAAAAGAACCATTTTTCCATGCACCAATGCTTTAAGATCCCTAATGTTTGCTCGAAATTATTCTCGAGCATTGACATAAAACTCTCTAACCAGTGGCACCACTGTTATCTCCAGCTAAGCTGTAAAGTGTATCCAATGCTGAGCTTGAATAAGGTTGGCTATATCACTATAAGTTGTATCCAAACCTCTTTCCGTTATGCCTTCTCGATTCACTAGGAAACTATTAAAAATGTCTTCAGCTCATTCATTGAAGAACGTGGGTACAGGTAGTGCATTAGACTCTCTTGTTTACCTCTTCCTTGAGGGTCCAACACAAGTAGATTTTCTTGGAGGCATGGTGATAGTAGTAGAAGGAACATAGTAGCATAACAACTTAGGCAATCAAAATGAATCAATTCTACCAAGCTTCCTTAATACCAAACCACACAACTCCTATTTACTTTGAAAAAACAACAACCAATGCATTTCATTAAACATATAGCATGCACATTGAAATTTCTCAACAAATACCTTGATAGCTTCTCCAATTCAACCTCAATACACACCCACTCCTACCACATACAATTGCAACATGTGCCCAACAAAAACCACACATAATATAGCTCAAGCAATTCACCAAACACTTGATGTGCACAACGTCAACAAAGCTCTACAAACAAAAGCCCAACTCCAAATCTTCTCATACCAGCACAAAAGTAAACCACTTCACCAAGATCATCAATAGAAGAAGGATTGAGTAAAACAAAATAACTTACTTGTGAGTCCAAGAGTGCACAAAGTTGTCAACCCAACTTGAAAAAAATGACGAAGAAGAAGATGAATAGTGAAATGGGTGAGATGAATCCAAGGAGGGAAATGGAAATTAGAAGCTTTGGGAATGAGTCCTTGAGTTTTGTAATGAAGGAATGGGGTTTAGGGTTGTGAGGAGGTGTTTTGGCGAGAAGGGGAGAAGAGAGACTTGCGTGAAAAGGGAAGAGTGAATGGGTTTGGGCATGCATGAGTTGGGGTATAAGTGGTCGTGAGGCGGCACCACCCATTTCACCTACTTGTAATTTTTTTTTTTTTTGAAATGTTCGGCACCGGCAGCACCCTCTCGCTACCTTGAAACCCACTTTTCCATGTTGCTTCATCACCCTATTTGATCTCCTTACTTGAAGTCCTTATTTATCATGCCTCTTAATCCTCATTTATGTATTTAACCTATTAAACATGAAACAACAATGTATTTAATATAGCAAATAGGAAAATATCAGTGTAATCTAACTACTTAAAGTTCAATCAAGTTTATTTAAACTAATGTAACTAGGCTACTTTATTAATGCAAGAACACTACATCTAGAAAATTTAAAATATTGAAAAATAAATAGCTTGGGTTGCCTCCCAAGAAGTGCTTTATTTAATGTTTGAGCAAGACAAAATCACTTTTTCTATAAATTTTTAATTTCCCACACTTTCTTCAGCTATAATTGATTTTGTTCGCTCTAGTTGGCTAGGGAACTTCCTAGGTCTATGAGTTTGTACTACTTTTGCAATTTTTCCTAACTAAGTTTCCATCCTTTTCATGGATGCCTCCATGTTATGGAACCTGAAGTCAATATTTTGGAATTTGGTTGCATAATTCTGGAGCTTAGTTTATTTTGCTTGCATGAAATGTTGCATGGTTTCTTCAAGTGTAGGCTTTCTTGGTTGAAGTTGAAATTAGGTTTCACTTGATTCTAACTTCTTTCATTATTCCAAGAGAAGTTAAGATGATTTATCCAACCAGGGTTGTAACTGTTTGAGTAAGGGTCATTCTATGGCCTCTAGTTGTAAAATTTCATTGCATTGGCTTGCTTAGCATCACCGACAAAATGTTCACTTGAAGGGCAAGTATTAGGTGAATGTCCTCAATTTCTACAAAAAGAACAAAGCTCTGCTGGAGCAGGTTGTAGTTGCTTCAAGTGCACCATCATAGAGCACATTGCCTTCATCTACTTAGTCATCTCTAATATCTGCATTGATATATAAGAATTAGAATTCACTTCATAAAGTCCTCTAGATCTACCTCTTACACCTTTCAATTGAGAATTTGCTCACAACATCTCATATAATTCATATGTTTCTTCCAGAGTCTTTTCTCCCATGGCTCCTCTTGCAGTATTGTAAACCATAGCTTAAAATGGTTGTGTCAGTTCATCATTGCTTAACCATCCAATTGAGACAAAGTAGTTATTTTGCTTCTCAATTTAGCAGTTTTAGCACGAGAGTAAAATTTTTCAATAAACTTATTATAAACCACTCCCCAAGTTGTTAATGAGCCAGTAGCTACTGTCATGAACCATGTCTAGGCTGCATCTTTCAAAATGTATGGAAAATATCTCATACATAACTGATCTTCTGTTAGCCCTTGCAATGGAAATGTTTGGATGGTTGCATAGAAGTCATGCAAGAAAGTCAATGGATCCTTTAAAGCTAACCCATGAAAAGATGGAAGCATGTTAAAATGAATATATTTCAAATCATAATTTCTAGCATCCTCATCTGACACAATGCATGAAGGTGAAATCCCTATAGTAGGGCATGCAAACTATTTCATTAATTGTTGAGCCTATTGAGCATGTTGCACTTGTTGAGCCACTCAGTTCTCCATATTGTCAGGCATGTTTACTTCTTCTCCTTTACTTAAAATCTCTATTTCAATTCCACTTTGTCAACATGATTGTTTAATGGAAATAGACAAGGATTCAGACATCTCCTTCCATGCATGTGAAATGTAAAGAAGGAAAAAATTAAAAATAATCTTATGTACAATTATATTAAAAACAAAAAGAAAGAATGTAACTAAACTTAATACAATCAATTTAGAACCATTCCCTAACAATGATGCTAAAAACGTGATGGTTCAAATTATAATTCCTCACCAGTGTATGAATATATAGTAGTGTAGTGTGCAATGCAAGAGTCGATCCAACAAAGAACCGTTAAACTGACTAAATCAATTTTAGTTACAGAACTCTCCTAACCTTAAAAATAATGTATTTATAATTATGTGAATATGAGTAATGACTAGTGTAATTCTAGAATTTTAGAAACTTAATAGAATGTAATTAAATAAATAAATAAAATTAATATAGGGAGATTAGTAAGATGCAAAGGTCTAGCGATCTGATTTCACCACTAGATGATACCCCTTTGCTAATGGAATGTTGGATTCAACGCCTCACTTGGGTTTGTTATTTCAAAAGTGAGATTATTACCATTAGATGTGTAGGTTTAAATCAAATATTTTCACTTGTTCCAATTACCTATGGTGTGTAGCATAATTGAGGTGAAAACCCATTAAGCTCAAGAACATAAGAACCAAAATAGTATGGTTTAGCATATGGTGTTTACTTTAATCATCTATCCTTTTTATTCAAGGGAGCTCATAGTTTAGCATATGATGTCTACCTTAACAATACTTTGATAATTAATCTAACTCATAATATTGGTGATCAAGCAATAAAATAAATTAAATCATTGCAAACAATATCATGAATAAAATAAGATCATATAGCCATTAATAACCAACAATCCATAACAAAGAGTATAAAAAAGGGTTACATCTTCACCCTAGAAAAAGAGATTTAGTTCAGAAAAAAAATAAAACAACTCCCTTATAGGATGATCTCAAAGAAGAATATCTTCTCTCTTTCTTCTTTCTTACTTGCAATCTCTTCTTCTTCTCCATAAGAAAAACTCCAAGAAATTGACCTCCAAAACCTTAGAGAGAACTCTCCAAAACGAAAGTGAAAAGAACCCTTGAAAAATTCCTTAAAACCCAGCCTCTACGCAATGCAGAAAATTTACAAAATTATTGATATGCTGCTAGCACCGGTGGTGTTGGCTTGCTATCCTACTGTTGGTGGCTAAAGATGCCTGGCGGTGCAAGGTGGGGCCCGGCGGCACAAACTTGATGACTCCTTTACAGCTTGATTTTTAGCTCCTTTTTGTCTATGTTCTTTTCCATCCTTTGAGCTTCTTCTTTCTTCAATTTCCTCTTCTTTTTCATCTTTGAGACACCTAGAAAATTCAAGAAATAAATAAAAAATTCATCTAAAAGAAATGAGAATTTGCAAATAATTAAGCTTAAACATGTGTAATGTATGTGAATGAAATTCACTTATCATTATACATTATGTGAATTCTTTTGAATCCTATTGTACAAATACACACCTAGATCACATTCTTAATTTGTACTAGTATAAGAAAAACGTCTTCAAATATTGATCCCAAGCCCCAACCAATAGTAGGCCTCTATTGCTTGAGTCTGGGCAACTCAATAAGTAGGTAGGGTAAATAGCATATTGAAATTCAGCATTTAACATTCACAGTCAAATTCAATACACATACTATCATGTAACATACTAGCATTTATAACAATAAAATTAACTATTATACTACAATTTCTAGGATACTCACTATTCCCATGAATAAACACATTTATTGCATACAAAGTATAACAGTACAGGATATTTTCTATCCCCAACCATGCCACACATTCATAATGAAACACACATTAGTCAATAAAAACTCATGGGATACTCGATATCTTAAAATCCCTACATTCATACCAAAATTTAAATATCCATGAAAACCCGATGCCCAGCATCTTGGGATACTCGTGATCTCATCAAACCATACATTCAAACATACACAAGTAAGGGGGCTTACTTACTTGCATGATGCTTCAATTTCCATAACTCCTCAAGCTTGACGGCCTTCTATCCATACTCTGTTGAGCCTACACATGTAATATATATCACAATTCTAGTTTGATATGCTTCTTATACTAAGGTGGCTTTAATCAAGCTAATTCAAATCCATATATCAATTTCCCATATGCTACTACTTATCCATATCATTCATCTACATTGCTGGTAGTTTGACCCAAGCTTAAGTCCATGTTTAACCCATTTCTTCCATATATCAAATATTTGGTTCTAATGCTTATTTAATGGCCAATTTACGATGACAATGATTCACTTAATCACACTTTGTTTCCCCATAAGTATCTCATAAAAGCATCTTACATACATCATTAGACCTGCTAATTTTAACAAAAGTACAATAGAACATGATACAATTCGTATTTGACATGTATACATTCAATTAACTTTGTTTCTCATTCACTTATACTTCAAATAAGTTAATCCTTCATTCAACTTTACTATCCTTTTGCATATGATTCATTTTTCACCTATGCAACATTTAAATTGCCAATTTCAACAAGGTGCATCAAGTGACATTTATTCTCCATGACATGCACCTAATTTTTTAGCATAATAATCATTCGAGCAATCTTATTAACACATTAATTATCTCTCACAACTAATTAAGCCTCTATTCAACATCATAATTCATAAAACACCCAAACAAAACAAATCCATTATGTAAAACATGGCTGCCAAATTCATGGGCAGCCATATACACTAGGCTTACATGCTTAAACAACCCCAAAAATACTATAATAAACCCATGAATCATTTCCCCCATGAAATCAATAAATAAATCATGCAAGTTCCTCCAAATAGCCCCTCTATGAATTTGATTTGAAACCCTGGCAACACTTGAATTTGAAGTTGAAGGGGAAAGAAGTCCTTACACCAAATCTATTTGGTTGTCTCCAC
Source organism: Pouteria campechiana (assembly GCA_036873735.1). NCBI lineage: Eukaryota > Viridiplantae > Streptophyta > Magnoliopsida > Ericales > Sapotaceae > Pouteria > Pouteria campechiana. Next base: position 26,354 of record JAYJMB010041248.1, read on the forward strand.
CCTAAAACAATATTTCCAAGCTCCATTCTTCAACCTTCCTCAAATGTAGCAACAAGGAACAAAAATGGGATTTCAACCTTCTCTTCTCCACATTCAAGGGATGGAGTATTGCACTCTTGTGGTACATGATCATTTCCACTTTTGAATCATGGTTTTTCCTCACTAGACTAGTTTAGAATTGGAATATGGATGGCATGGAAAAAGGGCAATGGCAAAAAGGGGCGTGGAAGGAAGGGGCTAGTAATGTAAGTAATGTGTCCCTTAATTAATGTAAATAATGCACGCATAGCTCTATTATTTACTTAATTTCCTCAATTTAATGTAAGTAATGTGTCCTTTAATTATCCATTTCATAAATACATCAATACGCATAATTAATCTCCTCAAATAATTAGGAATAATGTCATTTAATCATGATATCAAGCCTTGATTAAATTATGGGTCCTTACTCACCCACTTAATAATTAAACCTCAAATATCACATAAAAATTAATAAATCATTTGCAAATTCCATATTATACACATGTATTTATCTCAATGGATCTTCCATACAATTTTTCACAATCATTTTGATAAATAATACATAAAGTTTCAAAATTATCAGGTTAATCCCATTATTTTTGTTCTTAATTATCCTCCAAGAGCAGTTTTGGTCATTGAGCATAACTTTTCATAAGAACCCTGAATTGAGTAATTCTTATTCAATTAGACAGATAATTTCAAGGGCTAAAATGTTTATGTTAACCATAGTTTCCAAATCAACCCCATATATGTCAACAATTTAAATAAAGTGACAATGTTTGGTATTTTCACCCAAGAGTAGTAGTTTTGGTGTATTGATTATAACTTCCTCATACAACATCAAAATCATGTGTTTTTATAAATTAGAAAGATAATTTCAAGATATACAACTTTTATGTTGAATATGTTTACTATATCATCTATCATCCAAGTCAAAAATTGGGCATAAGTGACAACATTTACATTTTTAGCTTTTTCACCTCTAATCATCATATATAAAAAAATTATTCCTCATTTTCAACCCTTGGGTGTTGCAAATCACCCTCATAAAATTTTCAACCTTAAAACTTAAATCTCAGTCCATAAATTAAATATCATCACATCTCATTCACACCATACATGGCTGCGTATAATTTAAGGCTCCAGAGCAAACAGGTACAATTTTTATCATTACCCTCTGACTATCTTACACCTTGCATATCCATATCCACATGATACACTGCGCAAGTTATGTTTTTCTAATCAAATATCCTGATCACTCACTTTACTCATACCTAACCTTACAGGTACCCCAAAACATGGGAATCATACCACACTTTCAGAACATATAATCATACGCACATAGACACATATACAACATATTCGTATATATTTTTCATTATTAGTACAAGCACATAATCAAAATCCTTACATTGCCTTATCATTAGGTAGTCTCATTCATCCCATTATCATTATCAATATCTGTCTAAACTTATCAAGGCTTTATAATTTCTACCCACTACATGTTATACAATGGTCTCTTCTTATGTCCCGGGCTACGAAGCCTGCCTGATCCATGATAGTCTCTCACTGTCATCTATGGTACCCTATCTTCATTATTCCCTAGGGCTCATAAGTTATCCATGCCATGACACATTTATGTCATTACGACACATCCATATCTCACAATGTTATGATACATTCAGGCCATCCAAGCCCTCATGTCATCAGGGTGTAATCACACCCTATGTGTATTACATAACAATTCTATAACAAACTTCAGAACATTGTATGACCATGATAATGCAACCACATATATTAATGATAATGCAGCATCACTGTAATATTAGTGTAATATTCATAATACCAAATCTCACAATCCAAGCTATCTAGTTTTAAAATTCAATTTGTTAAATACTCCTGTGTGACCAATCCAGGCCTTGTAGGCCACCACACCAGCTAGGCACTCAATACTAGGCCATCTAGGCCTCCACCGTAGGTAATATCACACCATACCATCCCAGTCTAGAAATCATATCTAGGCTATCCAGGCATCATAGCTAAGCCCTAGGCAAAACCCAGCCTTGGTGTTGTCAAGGTGCATCCATATCCAATCGTCCAGGCCATCATGCCAACTAGGCATATCAATATTTGCACATACAGACCATGGGGATCTATCAAATTCACCTACAAAGCTTTACCACCCTTATGGGGCTAATCCACCTCTACAAGACATGGGCATCAGAGGCTTTAGCACCCCCTACTGGGCTTATCCACTTCGAGGTATCATAATCACCACATTCCCAAATCTCCGTAAATATATGTCATGTCACATCAATTCATATATATAAACATACATCCCACATATACAAAATTCCATCACTCAATTACATCAATCATAATGCATCAACCCAAGCAGCTTAGACTTATAGTAAAATTCAATATCAATCTTATAGAGAAATACACAAATTTAACAATCACATCATTAATAAAACAACAAATTCAACTATAGTGATACCCAATGTCAATAAATACACTCATGGCACACATGTCAATTCATGCAAATCAACATGCTCACCAGCAAAGTTATTTAATAATAAATGGAAACATTGTCCTTTATAATAATCAATCATTTCAATCATGATTTATAACTCATGATGGAATGCTATGTATTACAATATCCATGACACATCATGCAAATTAGCCAAATCCAATACATAACATGACACAATTTTGTCATTCCATTCATGATCCAATTCAATCACATCATTGAACATATAGAAATGCTCAAATTCATTATTTTTAATCATAGTACACATAACAATTTATTCCAATCAAAATGCATATACATGCCATCCTTGACAATAGTCAATCAAAGTATGCTTCCATGCCCATAATGCAAAACATTAGAAACCATGCCATAATACACATCCACACCCCTCGGGTGTCAACTGACATTACTTCCACACCATTCTAGCATTTATGCCACCAATGCATTCAAGCCTTTCAAGCCTATCTGTATCTCATGAATATCACATATTATATTCGTAAAATCATCAAAGAGTAATCAAAATTCATGATAGACAACAAATTACACATTTTATTCATTTCTGACCATTCACCTTCCTTCCATATCAATATCCTCTATATAGTATCATAACCATTCACATGCCCTCCCTACCTTTCCTCACGCCTTCCTATTACTCTTAAGCTAATTTTCTCCCATATTGTTCATGAGTTCATCAATTCATTTTAGGCATGTCATTTTCTATCTCCTCTTATCATTGCCATCATGATCCCAAAACTTAGTGTTATCACTCAGATTAGTAAAATTTTTTACACAGATAAGTGACTAGGCTCTGATACCATTCTGTAATGCCCCACCTAGGGGCCTATGCATTTTACCAATACACTGTAATTTTTCCATTTTAAGGGAAATATTATACAAAAATTTGACAGAGTCTACCCTAGAATAGTAGGATTTACACCTGGAATACATAAATTTAATTATAAAAATTGACATTATAATAATTATGAAGCAATAATACTAACCACAAAACAATCACGCCCAAACCCATTGCTACCTGCCTAAGATTGGAACCAATCATTATGGTAATTTGCCTTCCTGGAATTATACATTCCAATCCCAATAATATAGTTACTTCACTATGACATGCCATACATTTAATTATACATCATGTGAAATCTTTTGAACATAATTATACAAATACACAACCAGAATACATTTCCAATTCGTACTAGTATAAGAAAAACATCTTCAAATATTGCTCCCAAGTGCCAACCAAGAGTTAGGCTCCAATGCTTGACTTGTTTACTAAAAAAATAGAATAAGAAGGTATGAGTATAGGCAACTTAGTATGTAGGCAGGTTAGCAAAATAAAAATCAATAGCCAAATAAATAGCATATTCAAATTCAAATTCAACATTTGACATCCACAGTCAAATTCAATACACATATTATCTTGTAACATATCAACATTTATAACAAAACAATTAACTATTATACTACAATTTCTAGAATACTCATTATTCCCATTAATAAACACATTCATTTCATGCAAAATAATCAGTTCATATAATGGTATGGGATATTTTCTATCCCCAACCATGTCACACATTCATAATGAAACACACATTAGTCACTAGAAACTCATGGGATATTCATTGTCTCAAAATCCCTGCATTCATACCAAAATTTAACATCCATAAAAACCCGGTGCTCGACATATTGGGATACTCCTGATCCCATTAAACCATACATTCAAACATTCACAAGCCATGGGGCCTACCTTCTTCCATGTTGCGTCAATTTCCATAAATCCTCAAGCTTCATGGCCTTCTATCCATACTCTGATGAACCTACCTATGTAATATACATCATAATTCAATTTAGATATGCTTGTTATACTAAGGTGGCTTTAATCAAGCCAATTCAAATCCATATATCAATTTCCCATATGCTACTACTTATTATCACGCCTTGCTATCTGAGGCACGATACTACATTTTCCTCTATACTTCATGAGGATTTCTCCACTTTTAGGGTGGGGTGCTCTGCCCATAATCTGACAGAGCCTCCTCTAAATTTCATCCATTCAAACCTGTATAATCATACCTTACTCAATATCATACATTGACTTCAAATAAATCAATGAAATAATTTCTAAAATACACATACCCACATTCCTACAACCTAAGATCTAGGTGAATCATGATGGCAATCTACATAATTAGGATCATATCATTCTAATAAATCATTAATTACACCTATCTATGACATGTCATACATTCCATATACATGAATTTATATTTTCCAACTACAATTATATAATTCTGATTGAAATGTAATTATACATCACTTTGAACTCTTGAATGTAATTATACAATTGCATACAACTTTCCAAATTCACATTACAATACCCCACACATTTTCTATAAAATATAATAATGATTATCATCTTTGGGCTCCCTTGCTTGACCTACCAGCTAAAAATATAAATAAGAAGGTGTGAGTCTGGGCAACTCAATAAGTAGGCATGATTCAAAAGTAATAATGAATTAAAATAGCATGTTCATAACCAACACATAATTTTATACCCAATAATCAAAATTTATACTCAAGAAACCCTCATTTACATTAACAATTCAATCTCAAATAATTGCTTTCAATCATATCAATATACTTCATATATATGTATGTAACTTTATCAATTTCTACACATCATAATACCATTTCTATAAACCATCCTCACTACTCCCCAATAATCATATAACCTTCCCATAAACGAAACATTAAGTAATTCCAACCAAGGGATATACATTATCCCTAACATTCATGTATTTCCTAACTAACTACATATAAAAAATAAATAGATGTGGGATGTTCACTACCCCCAACCAACATACAAATGCTCGGTTTAACAAATGGAATATTTCATATAGCCAAAAGAAAGAGCCTACTTACTTTAAAAAAGTTCAATTCCATAGCTCCTTAGTTCCATAATTTTCTGTCTAATCATCGCTCATAGGCCCTACATGCATAAAATATATTATAATTCCATTTAGATATGCTCTTAATGATAAGATAACTTTAATTGATCAATTCAAGCCCAATTATCAATTTCTCATATGCTTCAACCTAATAAACTTTGATCCTTGATCTAGGCTGACCTAGTCAATAACCCTTCATTTGATACATCAATTCCTCATTAAAGCCTTTTATCAAATAGGTTGTAATCATCGATTAATTTATAAGGATTCAATATATATATGTAAGGTCCTGGAAATTTCAAAAATGTAAATGTTCACTCTTGTAAAGTTTTAGAGATTTTTACAATGCGGCATACTGTACAATTTAATTTTTGAGGAAGTTTATTATCAAAAAATTATATAAATGGATGAAA
>JAYJMB010041259.1:0-32267 GCA_036873735.1 Pouteria campechiana
GTGCAAAAGATGAAGTATTAGGTGCAAAAGATGAAGTATTAGGAGAATAAAATATGGCATTTTGCATTCTCATCAATCCTCAACTAACATAATGCATGAAGGTGAAATCCCCATAATAGGGCATGCAAACTCTTTTATTAATCGTTGTGCCTGTTGAGCCTGTTGCGCTTGTTATGCTTATTGAGCCACTCAATTCTCCACGTTATTAGCCATGTGCTCTTCTTCTCCTTCACTTAAAATCTCTATTTCAAATTCCACTTTGTAAGCATAATTGTTTAATGGAAATAGAGTAGGATTCATAGATCTCCTTCCATGCATTTACAATACTGGAATGAAAAGAAGGAGACAATTAAAAATAATCTTACATACAATTATGCACAAAGAAAACTAAAAGAAAGATTGTAACTAATCTTAATCAAATCAATTTGGAATCATTCCCCAGCAACGACGCCAAAAACTTGATGGTTCAAATTATAATTCCTCGAAAGTATATGGACATATAGCAGTATAGTGTGCAATACAAGGGTCGATCCCACAGAGAATGGTCAAACCAACTTAATTAATTTTAGTTACAAAACTCTCCTAGTTGTAAAAAGAATGTATTTATAACTATATGAATATATATATGAATATAGAGTAATGATTGGTGTAATTTCAGAAATTCAAAAATTTAATATAATGTAGAAAAATCAATGACAATAATAATGCGGAGAAATTAGCAATATGCAAAGGTCTAAGGATTAGATTTCAAGAACATAATGAACCAAAGGCATATGGTGTCTACCTTAACCATCTATTCTTTTTATTCAACGGATCTCATGGTTTAGCATATGGTGTCTACCTTAACCATACTTTGATAATTAATCTAAATCATAATATTGGTGATCAAATAATAAAATAAGTTAATTCATTGCAAACAACATCATGAATGAAACAAGATTATCTAACCATTAATAACCAACAATCCATAACAAAGAGTATTAAAAAGGGTTACATTTTCACCCTAGAAAAAGAGATTTAGTTTATAAGAAAAACCAAAACAACTCCCTTAGACAAGATGATCAACATGAAGAACATCTTCTTTCCTTCTTCTTTCTTACTTGTAATCTCTCCTTCTTCTCCATAAGAAAACTCCAAGAAGTACACCATCAAAACCTCAGAAAAAACTCTCAAAATGGAAGTGAGAAGAACCCCTAGAAAAACCTAATTTCCTCCTTAAAATCCCCCAGCTATGCACTTAATAAAAAAATTCTAAAATTACGGTCCGCCATTGGCACCGAAGATGCCACCTTTTTGGCCACCTGGTGGTGGTCATGGATTCTGGCGCTGGAGGTACCAGGTGGGGGCTAGCAGCACCAGCTAGATGTCTCCTCTGCAACTTGATTTTTAGCTCATCTGCATCAGTCTTCTTTTCTATCTTTTTAGCTTCTACTTTTCCTTCCATTTTCTTTTCTTTTCCATCTTCCAAGCACCTAGAAAATCCAACAAATAAATCTAAAATTTTTCTAAAAGAAATGAGGATTTGCAAATAATTAAGCTTAAACATAGATAATGTAAGTGAATAAAATTTACTCATCGAAAAGGGGAATGGTTGGGAGGTTGATCTAGGTAGTGAAGGTCGAGAAGTTGGTCTGTGTTGGTGAGGGTTGAGAGGTAGAAGGCTCTACTGTTTCCCCTTGAATCCTACTTTCATCTTCTTCTCTTTCCTCCTCTCTTCTTACTTCCCTTTATTTGATTTATTCTTGTTAACTTCTCTTGATTGTTCCTCTCTTGTTTTCCTTTTGTATTCTTCTACATTTTTCATTCCTTTCTCAATGGTCCACCAATCAATTGTTAATTTGAAACCTATCCTTTTAATAGTTGATTCCCATATGATATCTGTCTTTCTCATTTGCTTACCATGTTCACCTTTGATGTCCACCTTTTTATCCCTTATAAACTTGGTGAGAAGCATCCCATAAGGTAATGGAAGCTTAAGGTTGGCCTTTACCATGCATAAATCGTCAAACATTATTTATGCCAAGTCTATTTTCTTGCTCTTCTTCAGTGCCTACATTATCTTTACATCCTTTTCTAGGACTTGGTCTATACTACCCATTTTAAGATAAATATTATTGAAAATGATGTTTTGGTATAGTTTAAGATCAAAGCTAGGTATTTGGCATGTAGGAAAACTTCGTTTGCACCAATCTTTGTCTTTGTCACTTTGAAAAACAATCTAGCCTTGTTTTTAAGCCATTCTAGTTCTTCTACATTTGGAAGATTGAATGTAGCTCTTATATTTTTATGGATAAAATGAATCATAGTTTTCCCTATCCATGAATTCTTGATTATACAATTGTAGTTGCGACTAAGAATTTGTACAATCCTAGGATATAGAATGCCTTCATATTCAAAAAGATATTTCCATACCTAGTGAATCAACCACCAACATGTAGGGAGGTTCCACCCATCTCCTTCATCTCTAAATATATTAAAATAAAAACCATGAGCTTTTACTACCTTCCTTCCTTCAAATTTGTATTTAAACTTCTTGTATGCTCAAAGATTGTTGTTGAAAAATGCTTGAAACAACATATTGGATGCACCTGACCTCCATTTACTCTGAGCTTCTTCTTCTTCATTTCCCTTTCTCTTCCTTCCTTTTTCACTTACCTTCAAATGAAAAGATGTTGGCTTGTTTGGTCCTCTAGCTCTTCCCATCTCGTAGTAGTATTTTAGGGATTTTGGGAAGGATTTAGGTGGATAGGTTTTGGTTTGGGAGAGACTTGGATAAGTTAAGCATGACTTGGAAGGCTTTTGATAGGTTTTGAGAGGAATGGATCACAAGGGTTATGTTAGAATAGTGAAAAATGAAATCCATTTTTGATTTAAAACACAATTCTTAGGTGGGAATTGAAATGACTTGCCCATATATAGGTCGATAAAGGTCTATATTAAGAATCACAGAGCTCTATGAACCTCTCTGCCATTTGGGTTTTCATTTTGTTCTTGTTCAATAGAGGTCTACAGTAGCATTTATAGACGTTTGTGAACATCTCTGTCCCCAGTGGATGTCAATAGTTCTATATAAACTCTTATTGGACTTCCAATGTATGATTAGATTTCTTCACAGAGGTTTGTGTACACCTTTGTCAAAAAATTATTTCCACTATTTATTTAAGGATTTTTCATAAATTTTCATGAAATACTTTCAATAAATTCTATGAATTACTTTATGAGTTTAAATGCATTTGAAAGATGGAGAATAACTGAGATAAACGAAATTTGACACTTTTTGAATGATTTTGGATTTGTTTCAAATATGAAAAAAAGTATAAAACGGTTCTATTTCTAGTGCAATGGAACTCAACCATCTCATAACCATGAAAATTCATTCAAAATGCTTGAAAGTGTGAAGTTATGTATTATGTTCATACAATCAAGCACCATATGATATGTAATTCATACAAATGGATCTAAAACACATAGCTCTCTTCTAATTTTACAAAATTTCTCTTCAAGGAGTGGTTTAATTAATATATCTGCTAATTTTTCATCAATAGGCACAAACTTTAGACATATATTATGATTTTATACATGATCTAAAATAAAGTGGTACCTCACTTCAATATGTTTAGTCCTTGAATGTAATACTAGATTTTTTTTGTCAAATTTAGGGCACTAGTATTATCACATCTAAAAGTATTTATAAATTTAACCCCATAATCTACCAATTGTTGTTTCATTCATAGAATCTATGTATAACAACTACCTACAACTACATATTTAGCTTCAGTGTTAATAATGCCACAAATGTCTGCTTCCTTGAGAACCATGATATTGGCATGTCCCTAAGATACTCTTCTATCTATTTTATAACCAACAAAGTTTACATCTAATTACCCTACTAATTCAATGTTTGATCCTTTTGGATACCAAAAGTCTATGTTTGGTGTATCTAAAAGATATTTGAAGATACATTTAATAGCAATGAGATGTGATTCCTTCGGATTTTCTTTGGATCTATCACACATACAAAAACTAAACATAATGTCTAGTCAACTAGTAGTTAAACAAAGTAATGACCCTATCATGCTTTTGTATAATTTTGACAAATGTACTTACTTTTTTCATTCGTGTCCATCTTTATTGAGGTGCTCATTAGAGTCAGCATTGGTTTCCCATCTTCCATCTTGAACTTCTTCAGCAAATCCATGGTATATTTTGCTTGGTGGATGAAGATTTCTTCTTTCATTTGCTTTATTTGTAAGCCTAGAAAGAAGTTAAGTTTACCCATCAAACACACCTTAGATGATCTTACAAATACCTTGAAATAATTTTTTATTAGTAGCTTCCTTCATGTCATGCTTTATGAGGAGTATTGTGTCCACTTTAACCCTTGAAAAACCATTATCTTTTAGAAATTTACTTGGCCTCTGACACCAAGCACTAGGAGTTTGCTTTAGACCTAGAGGGCATTCTTAAAGTTTGAAGACATGATTTGAGTTAAGTGGGTCTTCAAACCCAAGGCTTTGTTCTATGTATACTTCTTCCTTTATATCAAGTTATTCAAAAATGCACTTTTGATATCCATTTGATATAGTTTGAAATTCATATAGGATGTAAAAGCTAGAAGCATTCTAATGGCTTCTATCCTAGTAATAGGGGCATATGACTCTTCAAAGTCTATTCCTTCTTGAAAATACCACTTTACTACGAGTCTTACCTTGTTTCTCATTCCTATTCTAGATTCAAGTTTATTCCTAAAGATCCATTTTATATCAATGACAAATTCATTATTTGGTTAAGGATTAATATCCATACTTCTTTTCTTTTAAATTTGTCTAACTATTCTTACATAGCTATTATCTAGTTTTCATCTTTTAAAGCTTAGTCTATGCATATTGTCTTTGTTGGGATTATGCTATAATGAACTTGATGATAACAAAACTTGTATTAAATAGGAATGATATGTGTGCTTGAATTATTAATAACTATGAGTGCGCTATGTACATAATCATAAATGTTTATTTATGCAAGTACTATCTTCATGTTGCATAATTTTAATCATCATTTCTTGAACATGTTAAAGTATACATTAAGCATTATTTTTTTATTGAGTTATCATATTATGTGCTTAATTGGAAATGTATGTTATCCTTGCTCTATTTCATGTGAAAATTAATTAAGGATAAATACATTATGTTGACATTGTAGCAAGTGCAGAAAAGCTTCTAAGAGTAAGATCATAATCGACTCCAATTTATTGACACTTCGAATATCTGCTACGAGGATGAAGAAGAAGAATAAGACAAGGCTTCTAGATGCACTACAAAGGAGCTTGTTTTGTCTGTAAAACTCAGAGAGAAACTTCCATGGACAAATGCAAAGCAAAAATAGTTAAAAGAAGAAGCCATGATCAGAAAGCTTAAACTGTGTTCGAAAGATTTGGACTATCTATACTTGATCTAACCAAAGTCTGTCCAAGACAAAGTACAAGTATTAAGAAGCAATTCAATGACTTGGCAAAAAAATGAAGAAAACAAAGAAGTAGTCACCTAGATGACTAGGTACAACAGAAGATACTTTGTCTGATCAACAAAGTTAAAGAAAAAATTCATCTGAGGATAAAAAGGCTTGATATAAGGGAGTGCAACTTCAATTGAGCTAAGATAGACAAACCTAGAATGAAGAAACATTGAATTTGTTAGAATAAACCCCTTTTGTTGCTCGAAGTGTGCAGGGTAGTTGAAGATCGTCACCTTATTTGCAGATCAAAGATTGTCTGTTATGATAGACAAAATTCGATCAAAGCAGAAGACAACATAGAAGCTGCACAATGAGCATAGATGAAGTTGAGAACTGACAAAGTACTGCTTCGATCAAATTGGGCTTCAACAAACAAAGGCACGATCATTTACAACTTACAATAGACAAATGCAATGTGCAAAGTATTCTATCCAAGACAAAGCAGAACATAATTTGTCTATCACTTACATCAGATGAATGCCACATTGAGTCTAGTCAAGCAAGTTAATGAAAGAATGAGTGAACTTCACTTTGACTATTAGTGCAAGACTGAGTGAACTTCATCTGCCACCTCTAATAGATAATGAAGAACAAAGGAAAAACATCCTACTTTGTTTGTTCATACAGAAGGAGAAGGTTGTCAATCGCTCAGCCCAACTTTGTTAGCATTACCTAGAGTTGGCTTGTTATCTATAACAAACAAACCACATACATGAAAGATCGATCAAGAGACAAATCTCCTGGAGTAATTATGATAGACATAGAAGAGTTTGTGTATCAATCAGTTCAACTTCATAAACACCATTCAAAGATCATCTACTACTTGCAACAGATAAAATCATACTTATGAAAGTTCAACTGACAAACAAACCTATGAAGAATTTATTTGCAACTTATAATAGATAAATGTAGATAGAGAGAGACCGTGACTTGTCAGAGGAAAACTCAATTTATGTGACTAGCATACAAATAACATCTGCACTCATGTTGTCATTGTGCAAACTTATGCTAGTCACCATTTTTGGTAATAAGCAGCACTACAAGACTTTCAAAGTTGCGACAACTCAAACGAGGAACACCATTTTATATAGCTCATGTTTCTCTCTGAACTGCGATACAGTAGCTCGAGGGAAATCAAAAAGACCTGGACTTCACTAGCAAAAAATTCAAATGGTCTTTTTCATTCAATGCTGCTCTCATTTCTACATTCAATGGATCTCATCTTCTCCAATGGTCGAAAGTATGAAAAATCTATTTAAGGAGAAAAGAGAGACAATTCAAAGGTGGTGAAGGAACCCATTCTAACAAGCTTAAGTATTTGCAAATCCTTACACCCATGGCCACGAGCTTAATCATCTTACGTCTTTTATGAGCTATAATCTGCTTATCTTCATGGCCATTTTATTTACAATCTGGGAAGATCTTTATGTATTGATAAAGCTAAAAAAGATAATATCTTTCCTTGTGCTTAAATGTTTAATAGTTTTCTAGTTAATCTGAAAACCAAAGAGTTTGTGGTAAACTCGATAAATCACATTGTAATGAGTTATTGGTGATCTCTAGAAAACTATCAAGTTTACCAATAAGCTTTGAAACCAGTGAGTTGGTAGTGAGCTTGGGAAAACTACCAAGTTTGCTGATGATCTTTCAAATGGGTGAGTTTCCTGGTGAGCTTTTAAAACCAGAAAAGTATCAGGGAAATTTACTTATGCCCCGTGGAGCTGAAATCCAGAAGAAGTGTCGGGGACACTTATCTATTCCATTATATGGGGTATAGTGGAACTCAAGGCACAATGAGTTGGTGTCCATTGAAGAGTGGATGTAGAGACGGGGTACTGAACCACTATAAAAATCATCTTGTTTATGTGTATGTATTTGTTTTATTTCTTTGTACTTTATTGTTATATTATTTATATTACGGCACACAACACACAAGCACAAAAAGAGGGAAATGATCCAATAGGGGCTAAGCAATGAATTTTAATTTACCCAATTCACCCCTCCCCTCTTGGGTTAAGCCATCCTATAGGATTCTACAAGTGGTATTAGAGCGAGCTTGATAAACATTTCTAGTGATCTATTTGGCTAACCCAACATTATCATCCTCTATATTCTTCAAAGAGTAGTCTATCTTCCATCTTCCAAATTTTTGATAGATTAAATTGGATATAATGGAGAAGGATATTGGAAACTTCTCTTATGGCCAAGACTTTTTCATCTATGAAATTTTTTTATATTGGCATAAATGAGGATAAAACAAGAGTAGAGCTAAAAATCCTAGAAACTCACTATATGCTCTCTGTCCCACCGTTTGTAAGGATATCTTGGCTTATAAATTTATTTGAGAAATCTTAGATAAGCTGAAGACAAATTATTAAGGGGCAAAAATACTTGGCACTCACACACCACTTTATTATTTAGATTAACTTGAGTGCAAGAAATCTAGGAAAGGAGAAAATAATCTCCTGAAGAAGAAGAAAGAGAAAGGAGACTTGGTTTGAAGAAACAAATTGAAGATATGATGAAATACCAAGTTCATTCAAAATAAAACGGAAAGGTAAGTGCAGATATAACACTTAAACTCGAATGCTCTCATTAAATGTGTCATTATTTGAAATTTTGAAATATTTACTTGCACATTTCTTTTAGTCCATTCTATTGTTAATAAATACTTATGTTTAGCCTTTCAAATTTATTATTTTGTTTATTTACATGCTTTTATTTTAACTTTCAAATTCAATTAATTAAATTTCTGTAGAATTATATTTACATTCTTACTTTGCCTTTTAGGATTTTGATGACTTATATCTAATTAGATGTGGGTATGTCCTTATTTGTAGGAATCAAGCTTTAGTCTTATACCTTCATTTCTTGTTTGTATATTTAAAAACTAGATTTAATAGTTAGAATTTTGTTTGAATTTTCTTTAGCTATATTTAGATTAAAATAAAATTCTAAAACTAGGTTTACATATTTCTACATATTCATTCATTTATTCTTATTTAGAAATCATATTTAGAATCTCTACCTATAATTAATAGAAATAAAACCTTCATACATAGTCTTTCTATGCATATACTTTCCATTCATGTACATATATAGAAAAGATATATAATTCACACTAGGACTAATAAAACTCTGAAAAACATAAAGTGAAACTCCTAAGATAATCAAGAAGTAAAATAACACTCAAATAATAAATAACCTAAAACTAAGGATGCCTAAAAGACATAATGAAACTGAATGATTATGCTCAAGATCATTATAGAAAAAGGAAGAGTAATCTAGCACAAAAGGATAACTACAATTTACATCTATGCTAACTCGAATAACTCAATGGCTGATTAAAGCAAATGCTCATCTAGCTTATTCATGAAAATTGCTTTAATTCATTAGCTTATTTCTCTACATACTGTTATGGTTAAAATGATTCTTTGCACTGATTTATTGGCAATATATGTCCACATCATTTTAAACTAATTAATGAAGAATGTGCAAGAATATGTTAAGTGTATGTAGGAAAGCTTGAGTTGAGAATGGAAGAAAGACATCAATGAAGAATCAGATTCTTCTTCTCAGCTCACAAATCTAAGTGAAAGACCCTACATGTTCAAGTTCTAGATATAAGGAAATGATTGAAAACTATAGCCCGGAACAACATCTTTTTTCAAATGAAGCATCAAGGGCTTGATAGCAGAAGCTAAATGCCTAATCAAGACTAACAACAATACTTATGAGCTCAAATGAGATATCTACAAAGGATGTGCTAAAAGAGATAAGTTGTCTAAACTTGATTATATATTTCATTGCTATATACTCTAGATGCTTCTAAATAAACTGCTTTAGATTTGAATTGATGTGAGTTCATTGCTTGAGCTAAGTCATCCTATAAATCTTAATAAACTATAAATGATCAAACTTTAACATCATTACAGTCCTAAGGCATAATTAAGCATATTTGGGAAACTTCACAGTTTAAGGTCTTGGATAGGAATTCCATTCCTAGTCATTCCTTCTGTAATTACTGCTAAGGCTTGATCTATTAAGATAAACCATCTTAAACAAAAATGTCTAAAAAATAACTGTATTGTCTAAGTAATTTCATGAATCCAAAATCATAAAATCACAATCAATGAACCATTGAAAAGAATTAAAGGTAAAGGAATTTAGGAACTAATAAGTAAAAACATAAAACTCAAAATGAAATAGATCCCTTAAAAAGATAATAAAAACAATCCTTTGTTTAATAAAATAAACAAAAGAAAATTCAAAAACATCTACTTCCTCAAAACTTCAATAACTGCCTCAAGCTCCTCAATTCATTGTTGAGCCTCAGCCAACTCCTTCTCCAATACCTTAATATGATCAATAATTCTCCCATAATCTATGCAGCGGCAAGTCAAAAAAAAATTTGAACATTTGTCCACCCTCTTAGCCTGCCTCAATTTCTTCTTCACTTCTTCTTTTAAAAAAAAACTTGATTACTTCCCTTAATCCTATTTTACTTCATTTCTGACTTCTTAATTATGTACCATATTTATTCAAATTGCTATGCTCTAATATAAATGAACCAGAGCATACCTAGGGTCACAACTAACTTTCAAAATACACATTAACTCTATGGCTCAAACCTTAATAATTGTCTTCTTGATAGAACAATAAGATTAATTCATTTGCGGCGCTAATACAGAAAAGACTCTTGAACAATAGAAACCAAAACAGGATCAAATAGGAACATGCATTGTCATCTAAGGAATATGATGAATAAACTATGCTAATTGCATCTAAAATGTTTAAATAATAATGCATCCATTCAGCATAGAAAAGATAATTTTAAAAGACAGTTGAAATAATACACCTAGCAATTCAAGACTTCAAGAGAAATAAAGGAAAAATTGTTTACACAGCTAAGACATTAACAACTGTCTTAGCTCATCAATTTTTTGGATAAACCTTAGCTAATTTTGTCTTCAAATTCTTGATGCTTTCTATGGTTTCCATATAAGCCGTGGAGTTCTTGGTCAAGAGAAGTTCAAGATGGTATAAAATGAATCTTCCTTTAATTGTTTGATCTTGTCATGAAGAAATTGAACTCTCTTTGCATTCGCATTGTCATCATTAACTTGAACTAGCTTCGAAGAAGAACTAGACGACGCCATGACTACTATGATAATGAAATGTCACCTTGTTTCTAATTATTCTATACATGGTAGAGAATTCGAAGCGTCTCTCCACTTCCCAAGCAATTCATTAACTTTGTTATTAATTTCCTTAACCATCTATCTTGGTGATGACAAAAGAAGAGCACAAGACCCAAGCTAAATAATCATACTATCAATAATAATAATAATAATAATAAGTAAATAAATAAAATTTAGAGACTTTATAGGAACCCAACAAAAATCATGCATGGTCACATCATGATATATACATTGAAAACTATGTTAGATGAAACTACTCTAGTCTGAATGAGAATATGATTTTGATGATATGAATGTGTTAAATTAAATCATGTTGCCCTTAATTGTACATGCATGTTTAAACTATATACAATAGTTGAATATTGCCAATGAATGCATGTCCCATAATAAACATAACATTCATAACACTATTTAGAAATATTACTCAAAGTGAGTGAAAACTGTAGAATCTTAAAAATTTTAAAAAAATTACGTAAGGGCTCTAGGAGACAAAGGGAGAGATAAATTTCTACAAGTGGTGTAGGAGACAAGAGGAGAAATAAAATACCCCTAATGTGTATTAAAAGGGGATAAAAACTATAAACCTTTTTAATTCTAACAAAAAGGGGGAGAAAAATGTGAGAGACTTGTGAGAGTGGAAAATGGAAGATTTAATTCGAACAAAAAGGGAGAGAATGAGATAAAAAATGTAAAACTCCATATGATTATAAGAGTCAATTATTCAGGGGGATTTTTATCAACTAATGAAATTTTAATTATAAGTCTTAAAGTTTTTTCATCATAAAAAAGGGAGAGAAAGTTGAGAATATGCTATAATTATTTTGATGATAACAAAACTTGTATTGAGTAGGAATGATATGTGTGCTTAAATTGTTAATAACTACAAGTACACTATATACATCATCATAACTGTTTATTTATACAAGTACTATCTTTATGTTGCGCTTAATTTTAATCATCATTTCATGAATATGTTAGAGTATACATTAAGCATTATTCTTTATTAAGTCATCATATTATGTGCTTAATTGGAAATGTATGTTATCCTTGCTCTATTTCATGTGAAAATTAATTAAGTACAAATACATTATGCTGACATCGTAGCAAGTGCAGAAAAGCTTCTAAGAGCAAGATCATAATCAACTATGATCTATTGAAACTTCAAATATCTGCTATGAGGATAAAGAAGAAGAAGAAGAAGACAAGGCTTCTAGATGCGTGATAAAGGAGCTTGCTTTATCTATAAAACTCAGAGAAAAACTTCCACAGACAAATGCAAAGCAAAGATAGCTAAAAGAAGAAGCCATGATCAGAAAACTTAAACTATGTCTAAAAGATTCGGACTATCTATACTTGATCTAATCAAATTTTGTCCAAGACAAAGTATAAGGATGAAGAAACAATTCAACGGCTTAGCAGACAAATGAAGAAAGACAAAGAAGTAGTCACCTAGATGACCAAGCACAAGAAAAGAGACTTTGTCTGATCAACAAAGTTAAAGAAAGAATTCATTTGAGGATAAGAAGGCTTGATACAAGGGAGTCGAACTTTAACTAAGCTAAGATAGACAAACTAAGAATGAAGAAACATTAAAGTTGCTAGAACAAACCCCTTCTTTGCTCAAAGTGTGTAGAGCAGTTGAAAATCTTCACCTTGTCTGCAGATCAAAGATTGTCTATTACGATAGACAAAGTTCTGCTAAAGCAGAAATGATGTAGAAGCTGCACAATGCACATAGATGAAGCTGAGAAACTGACAAAGTGTTGCTTGGATCAAAATGGGCTTCAACAGATAAAGGCATGATCGTCTACAACTTACAATAGACAAATGCAATGTCTAAAGTATTCTATCCAAGACAAAGTAGAATATAATTCAACTATCACTTACATCAGATGAACAACACAGTTTTTTGTTTGAGCAAGTTAATGTAAGCTTCATCTAGCACCTTCAACAGACAATAAGGAACAAAAGGAGAAAACCACACTATGTCGATTATGACAAGATTGAGCGAACTTCATCTGCCACCTCCAACAGACAATGAGGAACAAAGGAAAAACATCCTACTTTGTGTATTTGTATAGAAGGAGAAGGTTATCAATCGATTAGCCCAACTTTGTCAGCATTACCCAGAGTTAGCTTATTATCTATAATAGACCAACAACATACATAAAGGATCTATCAACAGACAAATCTCCTGGAGTAATTTTGGCATACACAGAAGAGTTTGTCTATCAGTCAGTTCAACTTCATCTGCACCATTCAAAGTTCGTCTGCTACTTGCAACTAACAAAATCATTCTTATGAAAGTTCAACTGACAGACAAACCTACGAAGAATTCATCTACAACTTATGGGAGACAAATGCAGATAGACAGAGACCATGACTTGTTAGAGGAAAACTCGATTTATATGACTAGCATACAAATGGCATTTGCACTGGTGCTGTCATTGTGCAAACTTATGCCAGTCACCATTTTCGGCAATAAGTAGTGCTGCAAAATTTTCAAAGTTGTGATAAGTCAAACGAGATGCACCTTTTTACACAGCTCATCCTCCTCTCTAAATGGTGATGCAGCACCTTGAGAGAAATTAGAAAGACCTGGACTTCAATAATAGAAAACTCAAATGGTCTTATTCATTCAATGCTACTCTTGTTTCTGCATTCAACAGATCCCATCTTCTCCAAAGGTCGAAAGTATGAAAAATCTATTTAAGGCAAAGGGGGGATGATTCAAAGGTGGTGAAGGAATCCATTCTAATGAGCTTAAGTATTTTCAAATCCTTCCACCCATGGCCATAAGGCCATTTTATTTAAATTTGGGAAGATCTTTATGTATTGATTGAGCTAAAAAAGATCATATCTTTCCTTGTGCTTAAATATGTAATAGTTTTCTGGTAAATCTAAAAACTAAAGAGTTTGCGGTAAACTTGATAAACCATGTTGTAATGAATTGTTGGTGATCTCTGGAAAACCATTAAGTTTACTAGTGAGCTTCAAAACTAGTGAGTTTTTAGTGAGCTTGGGAAAACTATGAAGTTTTACTATGATCTTAGAAATGGGTGAGTTTCTGATGAGCTCATAAAACTAGAAGAGTGTCGGGGAAACTTACTTATTTCCCTTAGAGCTGGAATCTAGAAGAAGTGTCGGGGACACTTATGTATTCTATTATATGGGGTATAGTGGAACCCAAGGCACAATGAGTTGGTGTCCATGGAAGAGTAGATATAGGGACAGGGTCCTCAACCACTATAAAAATTGTCTAGTTTACGTGTATGTATTTGTTTTATTTCTCTACACTTTACTGTTCTATTATTCATATTACGCCATACCACACACAAGCAAGAAAAGAGGGAAATGATTTAATAGGGGATAAGTAATGAATTTTTATTTACCCAATTTACCTCTCCCCTCTTGGGTTAAGCCATCCTACGGGACTCTATAGTCTCTTGTTGAGAAATAAAAACAAAACTATCATATATTAAGTGATATGATGATCTAGTTCTTACTTATTATATATATTACCAATTATTTATTTTTCATGATGAACATGCATGAATATCTAATCTTTAAGTAAAGAATTATTACCTCCTTCATTTACCTCATGTGTGGATGGCTCTTCTTATTCTCCATTTGAAGTCCCTTCTCCATCCACATTTTGATCTATATGTGAAGTATCATGGCATTAATCTTTGAGCTCTGTTTTCTCCACTAATTGCGTCAATCGATCAATCTCATCATCAAAATCATTTAACTTTTCATGGGGTTATTAGTAAACTCATTGAATTTTACTTGAATTGACTCTTTTATAGTTTTAATTCTCTTGTTGTGGACTCTAAATGCTTTGCTAATAATAAAAATACCTAAGAAAGGTTCCTTCATAAAATTTTCTATCAAACTTTCTAAGGTTCTCTTTTCCATAGTTAAGAATATATCATTTACATCCAAATGTATGAAAATGAGATATATTTGGCTTCCTTCCATAATATAGTTTAAATGGAGTTCTGTTGAGTAGAGGCCTAGCATAGATTCTATTTTAATGTAGTAAGCTGTTTTCATTGCTTCAGTCCAAAAATATTGAGATAATTTATATTCACTCAGCATGGTTCTTGCCATTTCTTGCAAGGACTTAGTCTTCATTTCTACTACATTTTGTTGAGATGTTTTTGGTTTAGAGAATGTGTGGAAAATACCATTTTCTTCACAAAAGGTAGTAAATCTTTGGTTTTCAAATTTTCCAGCATGATCATTTCTAATTGCAATAATTTAAGAACTTTGTTCATTTTGTACTCATTTAGTAAATACTTCAAAAAATGAATAAACTTCATATTTAGATGTTAGAAACATTATCCAAATAAATTGTGAATAGTCATCCATAATCATTTCCCTCTTAGGCTTCTAGTTCTTGCTAGTCTAAGTTGGTCAATTTGTACGAATTGTAGAAGGTTAGTTGTGTACACTTCTTTTTTTGATTTGAATGATTTTTTTACTTTCCTTCCTTTTAAGCAAACATCACACAACTCATCTTTGTTAAATTTTAACTTTGGTAAGCCAACAACTAACTCTTATCATGTGTTTGTTGGCATGACAAACTCTTATATGCCATAATAGGTATTCACACTTAGCTTGAATTTCACATAGGTCAACCAAATATTCATTTCCATACCTTTTCCCATATACTATAACCAACTTATTTTTATCTAACATAGAGCATCCTTGGAAATCAAACCTAACTTTATAACCATTATCACAAAATTGATTAACACTTAATAGATTATGTTTTAATCTCTCTAGTGATAAGAAATTAGAAATTATAATAGGTTGTGGTTGGTTTACTGTAATGCCTTGTCCTTGGACTTATGCGTTTCACTATCCTTCTATAATTTTCCCATTTTTGAGGGAAATATCCTACCAAAAATCTAGTAGAATCTACCCTAAAATATGATATTTTATACCTAGCATACATTAATCATATAAAACTAAAATTTTTGTAATCATAAAATAATAACATTAACCACAAAAATCACAACCACACCTATAGTTACCTACCCAAGATCGAAACTGAATCATGATGGCTATATTTATCACTGGAATCATACCATTCCATCCATAATATCATAAATAGTTACTATAGCATGCCATTACATTTCATTTACATCATTTGGATTCATTCATACAATATACAACATTTCAATCAATATAATTACACCTACATTAAGGGATTTCAATCCCAATTTATCATACCATCTGAAAATATCTTCAAATTTGCTCACCAGTCCTAACCCACAGTTGGGATTCTTTGCTTGACTTATCTAGCTAAAAACATAGAATAAGAAGGCTGAGTTTGGGCAACTTGATAAGTAGGCACAATAAAGAAAATGGAAATCAATCACAAGCCACTTGTTCTAATCCAGAACATGTATTAATTACAACAATGTAATCACCCATGTATGTACACTCCTGAGGCTCAAGAACCACAACCATGAGAATATTGCATACATCTCTTTCTAAGATGCAAAACACAACATTCATCAATTCATGCTAATGCAAACAACCTATGCCATTCAAGAAATATAATATCACAAGTCATATCATTATTGGATTATATATTACCATGCAGGCACCTCATACCATAACTGTGACATTTAGGCACAACCTCATACCACATACTACAACTATGCCATTCAGGCACAACCTCATACCCTAATGTCATATCCAACTCATGAAATGCTTCCCATTCCAACAATATATATGTACACTCATTTATCATATATAGCATTCAAATAATGGGATAATCCTTATCCCCATTAATCAACAATTCACCTCATCATAATAATAAGAAAATTGGGACATTTATTATCCCTCATACATCAATATGGCATAATTTCCAACATCAACATGGGATATTCTTTATCCCTTTCATGTAGACATCCATGCACAAGAATAGTGATCATTATGCACTGAACATGGAATACTCTTTATCCCCAACAATCCTTTGGTTATACTATGAAAGATACACCAATCATTATAATTCAAGGGATATTCGTTATCCCCAACATTCATGTAGTTGCAAAACATAGCAACATTAATCTTATAAAGTACAGGATCTTTATTGTCCCAAGTACAGGATCTTTACTATCCCCATCTAGTCATACATACATACATGGATACAAGCAAATGGAATATTCTTTATCCCCATTCATCATTACATTCAACCAAAAGAAGAAGCCTACTTACCTCATTGATGACTACCTCACCATTTCTTAGGTTTCAAGCCTTCTTGTCCTGCTCAATGGTCCTGTACATACCACCATATCTTTCATTTACAAAGGCAATGGTAACTTATTCATATCTAGCTAATGAATCATGCTTTCTAGATACCATTATTCTACCTATCAATAAGCAATCTTTTAAGTGCATACTGCACTCTAACATCTATCACAAGTCCATTCAACGTATGCTTGTCTTTAAACACTTTTTAATTCTATATTAACTATATCATATTAATACTTCTTTCATAGCCAATCTTACATTGCAAAATGGTTAGTCATTCCCATCACTTTCCTTAGGGAAGCATTCCAGTAAATAGGTCTTAAACATTACTTCATAATGATTTAATAGAGGTAACAAAGGAATTTCATATCGTAATAACTCTAAAATTCACAATCAACAAGTAATAAGCTCTTTTATTGAGCCCATAATTCAATGATTTATTTGCTTAATCATACTATACACAAAAAACCATTTCTAACCTCTATTTAGGTCATGGCCCAAAATAAGCTTTTCCACCTTTAAACAAATCTTAAACCACTATAATCTAGGTCTTAATCAACTTCCTCATGATAATTACACATAAAACATAAAATCCCTAAATTTCACTATTCATAAAAACCCTAATTCGTGATTTCTCACATCCGATCATTATAATCAATCCATTAAATCAATTTTCCCATGAATCTATAGCAATTTATATCAGTTTCTTCCCCAAAATCACTATTCACAAAAAATGTACAAAACCCTAGCTTAGCAAAATTGTGAATATGGTTGAGAAAAAGTAACTTACCACCAAATCCAGGTGTGGCTCCTTCTCATGGATGAGAAATCCAAGCTTAAGGCTCCCATTAGCTTCCTCTAGTTGAAGACAATCAGATTTTCTTCCCTTTTCCACCATTCAAATTCCTAAAACCCAAGCTTAAATGCTTGCTTGAGTGGTTAATCATTTAAACCCTCTTGATTTTTAGCAAAAATGGCATGGATTGGGGCCTAATGGGGTTAGGGTGGAGGGTTGGGAGTAGGAGAGGGAAAATGGAATGGGTTTTTGGGAAGAAACGGAACAGGCCCATCTTAAAAAGTTAGCTGACTGACTTTCTCTGCTGGCCAATGCCATGATGTCAATTTTGGCGCCGCGATGTCAATTTCGTTGACACCGCCTAGCCTTCTATTTCAATCCGATGCTAATTTCCAAGCTGTGATGTCAAACTTGATGCCTCCTTTTGTGCTGATTTTTCACCCTATTTCCATTCTTTATTTCCCTTAATATTCCATAACAATTTCCACATAATTGTGGTATTAAAACACATAATTAATCCACTCAAATAATTAAGAATAATATTCTTTTAGTCGCCCAGTACCCCTAATTCTCATAACACTACCCTTACTCTTCATAATTTCCATACATTTTGTTCTCAAATACTAATTTAAGAATTTTCCAAAATTTTCTACACTTTTAACACCCTGTGTGTTACACTTATTAATTTCAACCACTCTAGTTTTACCATTATCTTTGAAATCAACTATTCCACCAATTTTGGCCTTTGGTTCCATGAACAACTTCCTTTCCCTTGTCATGTGCCTTGAGTAAACACTATCAATATACCGCTTATTGCTCCTTATGGCTCTCAAGCACACCTAGAAAGACAGATTTATACTGTAATTTTGATGCTTATTTGGAAATGAGTCCAAATGGGTCAGTGGCAGAATATTTTGGTACCCATTGCCTCTTGATTGTCACTACTTTCTTGTTTTCAAGATATGTTTATGAATGCTCCAACTTGCAAATTACTTGTGGAAATCTATATTTTGATGATCAACAAACTCATGATTAAATTAATATGAAAAATCTGTAAGTTATGAAAAATAAATATGCACCAAAGTGAAGTGTAGGTTGCAGCCGGCCACACCTAGTACCTGCTCCTGTCCCAACAAAAGTGCTATCCCTAGATAATTGTTCCTGCCTATGGATAGTGCTTGTGACCCCACAGCCAAAGTTGAGGTACCATCACCCTATCGCTTGCCAATCTGAAGAATATACACTTGGCAAACCCATGCTACCTACAATATCGCCTTGAGAGCAACCGAATACCATAGTCGCCTGCCATTGGCAAATGGACAACAATATGGGTTTGGGAGAAAATCAAGAATTCGATGATGGCCGATATGCCATAGTGCTTGCCATATCGCTTGTAGACCGCAATTGCTTGCAATCCACTTAATGCTTCAATGGTCAAAAATTTCACTCTCATATTAAATGAGTGCCAACTGCCCCCAATGGCTAAAATTTGAAGTCATATATAAAGAGAGTTAATTTGGGATGTTCCAATAGTTTTTACAAACATTAAGTGAGAAATTAATCTTCATCCACTCAATCAACAAAAGCATTCAAGCCTTCAAGCTCTTCAACCTTCAAAGTTCTACATTAAAGGCTCTCACCTACCTATTGGGAAGTTTCTACTACATTCAAAGCATGGTTTAATCATCTTCAAAGATTCCCCTACACTCAAGTAGAAGCATTACTAAAAGTTTCACTTCTTGCTTTTAGTTTCTATTTATTTATTGCCTTGAGTTGGTATTGGAGACAAACTCAAGAAGAATAAGCTTGATTATTGGAGTGTGTCTCATAAGTTACATTCATGCCCCCTTAAGTTGGAATCAAGAAGAGTGCATTGGCACTAGGTTTTATACACCCCCCTTGAGCTAGAATAAAAAAGAGTGCATTGGCATTGAGTTTTATATGTGTCACGCCCAACCTTCTGAGGCATGACTTATCATTTCACATAGGGATTTCACCTAAATTTGCCCACTTTTAGGGTGGGGTGCTCAAGTCCCATTGTGGAACTCGACTAGTTTCTACAAAAAAATGGACAGTGTATCCCCTAAATTATTAGGGTTTAACCTGTAAAATTATTTGTCAAAATTAATATAGGCACAATGTAAATTCTAAAACACACACTTACCCACATTCCCATAGCCCAGAATTTGTATCACACTATGATGGCAATAAACCCAATTAACTAATATACAATTCATCTACAATATTAACATGGCATGCCAATCCATCTATTATACATCAATGGAAATCTATTAAATACAATCAGCTAACTACCAATACATAATGAAATTTATATTTAAAATTCATAATAGCACAATGAATAAGTCTTCTATCTTGCTCAACAATCCCAATTGATATTTGGGAAATCATCACTTGGCCTGTTCGCTAAAAAAATAACTAA
Source organism: Pouteria campechiana (assembly GCA_036873735.1). Lineage (NCBI taxonomy): Eukaryota > Viridiplantae > Streptophyta > Magnoliopsida > Ericales > Sapotaceae > Pouteria > Pouteria campechiana. The sequence goes on from JAYJMB010041259.1 coordinate 20,219, forward strand.
GAAAGCGTGAGTCCAAGCAACTCAGTTAGTAGGCAAAAACTATACAAAATAGTAATCAATAATCAAGGACGTCACATGTTCATAACCAAACATATAAAATCATTACCAACATCAAGACATAATACATGATTCTTTCCATTTTATTCAACAATCCTTAACATATTCACAATAGCATACTACACGTGATCCATTTCTAAACAAAATTAGAGGATAGGCTCTATCCTCCATAATCACATATCCATATCATATACTGAATTCCAATTATTCCAATCTAAGGGATACCCAGTATCCCTAACAATCCACATGCATCAATCTTAAACATAAAAGGTATGTTAACAATCCCCAACCAAAACAACGATGCCCAGATAAAATCAAATGGGATTTTCATCTCCAAACATATAATATAATTAATCAAGCATGGGTGCCTACTTACCTCAGATAATTAGCTCCCAACTATTCCTTCAATTCTATGCCTTTTCATCCTTCTCAGATTATCCTGTACAAGGTAAAATCTCATTCGTTACAAATATAGCTTTAACTAATTTCTTCTCAACCAATGAGTATGATTTATGGCTAAACCTATATCTCGAGAGAAAATCTCAATTAATTTCCTTATTTAACTATATGGAATTCAAATCTTTATGTAATATAATCATCGTGCCATTAACCTTATTGATCAAAATAAACTAGTTGGTTAAGTCCTCAACTCGCCCAATTTGTCACTTAATCATTTTAAAGTCAAAATCCTTTTTAACCCATTTTGGGTTCTTGTCTAAAAATTAGATTTTTCATTCCGAAACAACTCAAACAAATCCTAAAATAATTTAATTCATGTCTTAATCATTTTCCCCCATAATTAGTACTTATAAACTACTTAATTGGGCAAAAATCATTGTTCACAAATTGGGTAGAAACCCAACCAAGCCAAATCCATGGATTATTATGTACAAATCACTATAATCAACCCATACAACCATTTCATCCATGATTTCCATATCAAATTCATCATTTTCCCCCAAAATGTTTTATTCATAGAAACCCTAATAACCCCGAATTTTAATTTTTAGGCCCAAATCAGTTCTAACATATTATTAAGCATAGTTAAATGATTTTCCCCATGATTTATACAACATACATTAGGAAATGTCTTCCAAAAATCATTGTTCATGGAATTTATAAAACCCCAGCTAAGCAAAAACAGAAATTCGAATGGGGAAAAGTGACTTTCCATGATATTCAAGCTTATCTTCCTTCCATGAACAAGAATCTAAACTCAAAGCTCCCATTAGTATCTTCCATTTGAAGAAATTGGATTTTACTTCTTTGTTCATTGTGTAAACAATGAAACCCAAGCTGAGAAACATGCCAACTTGATTACCCATCTAAATCAAGTTGCTTCCTAACTAATCAAGCAAGAAAATTGATTATAAGGATTTTACGGACATGAGAATGGTGTTAGGGAAAAGGAACATAATTGATTAATGAAAATGAATGGGTTTCAAGCTTTAAAAAATCAACTTTTTTGGGTACTTTGGCACATCATTGAACCCTTACTGTAGCAGGGAAAAGTCTTATCGTGGCAAGATCTTGTTGGATGACCAAAAACTTGATTTTGTAGGGCCCTGCCATGGCAGAAAATGAGCTTGCCATGACTGAAAAATGAACTTGTTGTAGCAAGGAAAAGTCTTGCCTCAGTAAGCTCTTACTGGATGCCAAACAAAATGTTTTTTGGGGCCTTGTCGTGGTAGAGAAAAGCCTTGCCACGCGCAAGCTATTTTTTGTCCAACATATTGATAGTAATTTTCTCATAACTTTTGCATATGATATCTAAATGACCTAATGTTTGAATCATTAGAAAGATAATGTCAAGGGATATAACTTTTATGTTAAAATGTTTTTCTAAATAAGCCAAAAAATATGTCAAAAAGTTCAATGAAGTTGACCCATAACATCCATCTTGTTATTTTTCAGTCATTTGGAACAACTTCGGTATATTAATCATAAATTTCTCATACCACATCGGAATTGAGTGATTTTGCTTCCATTGGATAGATAATTTCATGACCTAAATCTTTCAAATTTTCAAATTAGTCCATTATCTATGCCCAAATTCAATCACAATAGAACCTTTTTCCAAATTCAGCTTTTACACTTATGAAAAATCACCATAGCCCCATTTTATATAAAACACTTCCAATCTCCTAATAATCACTTCTCACACATCATATACATGAAATAAGACTCTTTTATGCTATTTATCACTTTATTTGAAGTTAATTTCTAAAAATCACTTATTTAGTTGTTTTTAACTAAATTTCTTTAAAAGTTTCTACTATAATGACTTTACATGCCATTTTTATTCTAAAATGCATCCAAATCTTAAACCAAGATTCCCCACATATCACATACATGAAAAAAAATATTTTCATACTATTTTCCATCTGATTTGAGGTCAATTATCAAAAATCATCTATTCAGTTCATTTTAACCAAATTTTCTGTCATAAGTAACTCCATATGCCATTTTCATTCCAAGTTACATCCAAAACTGAAACTAATGTTTCACACACATTACACTATACATAATAACTATCTTAGGCCATTCACATTGATCATAGAAAAGTTATCCCGAACCACTTTAAAACTATGTTTACTATGCAATTGATTGATTAATTGCATTATTTATTTCTTTGAACTACAAAGAGACTTTTAATCTTAAAAATCTTATAGAGTTTTTACAAGCCTAATTCACCCTTCTCCTCTTGGGTTAAGCCTTGTCTAAGGGACCAATAACTGATATTAGAGTCGGCTACAAATTAATTTTTAGAGATTCAATGAAAATCCCATCATCCTCCTCTTATGTATTTACCATGGTACAATCCTCTACACAGCCACATCTATATTTGATGGCATAATTTTTGCCTATTGGAAACTGAGGATGAAACAATTCATAATGGTTAGTGACATGGAATCTTAGAAGGTCATAGAAGCAGGAGTAACCCTTCAAGCAATAGACCAAAGATGATACAACTAATATCCAAAATAATGCAAAAGTGAAGAACTCTTTATTTTGTGCCTTATTGGCAACTAAATTTGATAGAGCTTTATCTTACACTATAATGAAGGAAACATGGTATAAGTTAGTGCCCATACATAAAAGTTCCTCCCAAGTTAAGAGAACTAAAAGGAACATGCTTATAGGAGAATTAGAGAATTTTAAAATGAAAGAAGGAGAGAGTATCTCTGAGATGCATGCTAGGTTCTCCAAGATAACTAATGCTCTTAAAGGTTTGGAGAAAAAAATCTCTAACTTTGAATAGGTCATGAAGATCACTAGATCATTACCTGAGTCATGGAATTAGAAGAGTGTTGAGATTGAAGAAGCTAAGGACCTAAACATTCTAAACATGGATGATCTAATCAATTCATTAATGTACCATGAATTGATTAAGAGCAAAGGGAAGAACCTATCAAGCGAAGAAAAACCATGGCTCTAAAAGCAACAAAGGAGAGAGTCAACCTCATAAATAGATGATGAGGTTGCTATGCTTGCAAGAAAATTTAGAAAATTTATGAGAAATAATAGAGCTAGTGGCTTAAGAAGATAACATAAGAACGATGAGAAGAAGAAAAGAGAAAGAAGAAAAAATCTGCCAAAGTGCTATAAGTGTGAATGCATTGGACACATGATAGCTAAGTGTCCAAATGAAGAAAGAGTGGATTTCAAAGAAAAAGATGATAAAAGAAAAAAAGATAAAAAAAAAACAAAAGTAGTTCAGAAGGCTATCTAAGAATAAATCTAGAGGAATGTATGTCAAGCTAGAGGAATGTATGTCAATGAAATTGAGTTATCTAATACAAGATCAAATAAAAGAAAGGACAAAGAAATAGACAATATGGCGAGGATATGTTTCATGGCTCAAATCAAGAATGAATCCTCATGCCAAACTTCCAAAAAGGATAAAGAAGAAAAGAACAATGATCTGAAAGTTGAGGTAAATTCTTATTACTCCTATAGTTCTGATTCTTCAAGCTCCACCAGTGGGTGTAGTAAGTGTAACAATCTTGATAAACTTCTATAATCATATGATTATCTCTTCAATGCGTTTGAGACAGTTAGATAGAAATTCACCCAAAAGAAGAGGCATTTTGATGCTACTATTAAAGTGAATGATATAATAGCTGAAAGAAACCTATCTCTATAAAAGGAAGTTAATAATTTAAAGAAAAAGATAGAAATATTAAATAGCTTGTTGAACAAATTCACTAACTTGGGATAATCAGTCACCAAGTTCTTAGGCATGACTAGACAAAAGAACAAAAAGGGACTTGGATGTGAAGAATCCAATGGCGATGAGCCATAAGAAAATAAAAAATTTAATGCATAGATCAAGGGTGTGAACCTCACTGAAGAGAGAGGAAATTAACCTCAAATTAGAAAATTCATAGGTCACTCTTGGATAAGGAAACCGGAGGCATAGCTAGCAACAAATAGAACTTCTATTAAATGTCATTCTTGCAACAAAGAAGGACATAAAATATATGAAAGTTGTAGAGAAAAGGTGCTTAGTTAAAATGGAGATTTAGGGAAAGTGCACAGCCCTTCATCACATATAAACTAACTAATGAAAATGGACCCACTACTTAGGTATAAAAGTGTTGGTCCCATGTAAATGATAGCTCAAGAGGGGAGGAGTGAATTGAGTATATAAAAATTATAGCTAAATAAAAATTAATGAGCTAAGTAAAAGTTAATATGCAGCTCGTATGTAGTTTCCATATCTGTTAATTTGGCCATAGTGGTTGCTTCACTTCCAAGTTTAACTTCTTTTAGCTATACTAATTTTAGATAAGTGATTGAGTATGTAGTGATATGTGAACTATGATAATAAAATAATTATAAGCAATGTAACACAATCAAGTAGACAACACACATAACAATTTTTATAGTAGTTCGGGAACCCCGTCCCTACATCCACTCTTCCAAGAGCACACACTCATTGTGCCTTCGGTTCTTCCATATTCTATATTATGGAAATACAAAAGTGCTCCTAGCACTTCTTCTATACTCCAGTTCTGGGGGGCGTTAACAGTGTTTCCAACACTCTTTTGGATTCCATCTCTAGGGGGCATAAACATGGTGTTCCCAACACTCTTCTGGTTTCATGAGCTCACTAAGAAACTCACTGGTTTCTAAGATCACTAGTAAACTATGGTTTTCCAGAGCTCACTAATAACTCATACAATGTAGTTTTCTTGAGCTCACTACCAACTCACATAACTAATTAACAACACTTATTTTACACATTACATTGCCTTTTTTACTAGGTCAATTTATACATAGTTTGAGCACATATAAAATGATGTCTCATTAAAGCTTATTAGATATCAATACTCTAGATATATGATTAATATTGAAATTTTAGGCTCATTGTCTATCAACGTAATAGAGATTGATTATCTAGGAGGAAGTGTAGTCTGATTGAGAGATATTACTTGATTAAGATCTATTCTAATTTCTCTCTCTTAGCTTCTTCAACCTTCTTTGTTGACACTGCACTACCTTTATATTACTTCAAAAATTTCTACCTATTGGAGGTAGTTGGCTTTCTTTTGAATGTTGAAGACCATTCTAATTTCTCCCATTGAAAAGTTGTCTTATTGAGAAACTCATTTCTAGCTAGACAGCAGCGCCATTCTTGAAGAAGATGCCTTTTGTGTTTTAGCACATACCAGATAAAAACGTTTTTGCTTGACTAACTCTTTCATTATTTTGGAAAGATGCCGATTAAGCCTAAAGGGACGCAGCCTTTGAAAGTTGCAACATTTATTAGAGTGTAGACTTCCTTCCTTTGAATTTCTTTTTATCTTCAGCTAAGCTTGATTTGTTCGGTACGCTTAATAAAATCTGCTTTGAACAAAATCTTGATTGGAGAGTGCAGTCAGTGATGTCTGGTATAAGTGTTTTCTACTCTTCCTGATGTGCCATATTTTATCTGAGAACTTTGTCTATTCATGTCTTGGAATTGTCTCTTGTAAGTAAAAGACAAAGTGGCTCTAAGCAGATCCACATAATAAACAAATTCATTTTTGTAATTTTTTTAGAGACTATTATAGCATTTTACTTCATCTTCTAGTTTATCTGTTGTAAGTGACAGATGAATTATAGAAGCACAGATGAAGTTCTTCCTCTTTACTGCTCATCAGACGATGTTCTCTTAGCAGTCAAATTTTTTTTCATTAGGCGAAGTAGCTTTATTTGTTGCTTTGTCTATTTTAAATAGTAGATGATCTTTTTGGTGCATACAAAGCTTCTCCATAGCAAACAAAGTGACTTTCATTAGATAAAGTTTTCTTTTCATTAGCTAAAGTGGTTTTGTCTATTGTAAGTAGTAGACGCCTCTTCTTGGTAGACAAGGCTCCTTCCCTGATAGAAAAAATGGCTTTATTTATTATTTGTTGGTTGAAATCTATAGATGAAGTTGTAGGTTGCAGATAAATTCTTCTAAGTGGTTCATTTGTTGGTTTGTCTATCTTAAGTGATAAACAAAGTTGTGGCATGCAGACAAATCCTCTTTTTAGTTGTTAATATGATAGATTGTTTGTTAGAAGTAACAAATGATTTGTTAAGCCACAGACAACTTGTTTCTTCAATGGTTGTCTGATGGTTTGACTGTTGCAAGTGACAAACAACTCTTGTATATGAAGACAGCAGAGAAAGTTATTCTTTTGCTGCTGTGTGCTTCTACTTCATCTTCTATATTTTTTGTATAGACTGCAGATAAGTTCAATATTCTTCTTCAATTTTAGATAGACTTTATTTGAGAGGCAAATGCTTGAATAATTTGACTTCATTTTAGCTATTCAGTTGTCTGACTTTAGCTTTGTTTCCTCTCTGCTTCTACAAACTGAATTCATCTTTGTGTTGTAGACAAGTGTTGATTATAAGTAGTTTATTTGACTTGTTTGTGGAACAATTTGTTTGAATCTTTCTTAGACATATGCTCTCAGATACTGACTTTATCTGTAGAAGATTTATCTGATCACTCGTTAAGACTTTGAACTTCATAACTAGAGATATACTTGATGGCTTCTTTTTAATGTTTCAATGTCATTCTTTCTGAGCATTCTTGTCTTCTTTTCTATCAGTGGATTTTGCTTACTAATGTTTTTCTTTGTGTATGCTATCCACTATATTTGAGTTTCTTCCCTATATGTTTATATCTATGTCTGCAATGCTTAGGAACACAACTGTTAGTACTACAAATGTTCACTCATATGTCGTTGCTCATCATCAAAACTTGGTTGTTTGCCATATATGCCATTTGGTTCAACATTCTCCCCCTTTTGGATGATGACAAAACATTTGAGTAAAATATCTTTCAAGGAGAGTAAAAATATTTATAAGTGTAAACATGCAAAAAATTTATGTATAGATATATTATGGCTCCCCCTAACTTAGTGCATAGTTTGCTTATTTTACTTCTCTTGACTTTGTATATTATTTTTAATTTTGGCTTATGTGGCTTGACTCCCCCTAAGTTGGTACAATAATTAATCTTTACTCTGTATTGATCTAGTTTTATTCATTGCACTATATCTCTCCCCCTTTTTGTTATAATCAAAAAGATAAATAATAACATTCAAGGAATATGGGAAAGCTATAAACTGAGAATGTATGCTTCATTGATGCCCAAGAGAACTATACATGATATAGATAAAATCAATATACATACATTTAACAGTCTAAACATTGTCCTTAGGTTGTATAGTATCTTATTGACAACCTTGAGTCAAAGTTGAAATCCAGGTTCAACTAGATATGGATAAGGAAGAGGTTTTCCTCGAACATTAGCTGTCATCCTTCTTTTGTATAAAGTGTGACCTATGGGAATAGGGTCAATATATCTATAATTTTTTGAGGGGCCATCAACTTTTGAAGGTTTAGAAATGGATTTCTTAGTTTTAGTGATTGGTATTTTGAATCTTGAGGAAGGAGGAGGATTTGGTAAAGTAAGAAGAAGAGGTGAGACATTGGAGGAAGAAATCATTGGGATGGACGATGAAGTCCCTGATTTTGTGGAAACAGGTCCTTCAGGTTCAATTACTCTTATCCTCTCAAAATAGTCTGGATCATTAAATTTAGGAAAGGGTGGACCTAAGTTAGCAAAATATGCATTGATCTACATGAACCTACGCTGTTGATATACATCATATGGGAGGTATAATAGATTTGGGTCAAATGCTTCAGAAATAGTGTGAGGTGATACCCTTGAAGTTGACTTAACAAATAAGGAATTCTTTATTTGAGGAGGAGTTGGGGTGGATGATGATGATGATGGTCCCTAAAATTTTGACATGAAGTTATCAACAAATTCTTCTATGTTTAGAAGATCAGGTTTGAAGTTTTTAGGAAAAGGCCTTTTGATGATGTCAATGTTAAGTTTTATGAATTCAGGCTCATCGAAGTGTGGGAATAGAAGATCTAAATAACTAAAACTTGCCTTTTGAGCTTTTAATTTAGAGTAAGAACATTTATTTATCTTGTGTTTGTGCTTAATTTCTTCTTTTGTTAATCTTATCTTCTTGATAAGTTTTATCGGTGGTGGAATACAGATATTAGGAGGTACAAATTTTCTAGGATCTTTTGTGGAAGAGAGATAGAATTTTTTTATTTGAAGGGAATATAGAGGTGCTTTTGGTTTTTCAGCAAAAGCGAACTTCTTAGCTCTAGTAATGGAGGGATAAGGATGAGTAGTCCAATGGGAGATACTTAATGAAAGATGAGTATTTTTCTTTAAGGTGGTTTTTATGGTTTTATGAATTTGAGCGAGTGGTATTTCTAAATCAGAGATTGCTTCAACTGACTTAGATGTAGATGAAAGTGAGGAAGATGTAGAAATTGGAAAATTGGGAGTTATGTGAGCAGAAGGTGAGTGATGGGAGTTGGTGAGTGAAGGGGAAGTTGAGGAGTAGTACTCCTGATTGGTGAAATAGATCTAGTTCTATGGATTGGAGAAAACTTTGGAGAGGATTGAGATGATTGTGTTTGATTTCTGATGGATTTAGCTGAGGAAATTAGAGTGCCTAGTTTTTGATCTATTGAATCCATCCTAACCTAGAGAGCTGAAAAGAATGTTTCAATATTGATTAGTCTTATCTTTGGGTCTTGTGGAGTGGGATGAGTTGGTGAAAGTGAGTGGGTTGGTCTGAATGATTTTGGACTATGAGGTGGAGATGATGCAACTACTGCCTCTGCTTCTGTTGCTGCTAAGGTTGAATGCATATGGTCCTCTAATCTTTCTTCTTCGTCTCTTACCCTTCCTGCATTTTTGATACAATTGCAGGATCTTCATTTTCCATTATTCTTTCTTCAATAGGGAAGTAATCTTGTATCAGCTCATCAATCATTTCTGTCACAAGATTTTCGTGACTGCTTCTCTATTTATTTCATCGGCTTGTATATATGTGTTGACTCCTTCTACTGCTAATGAAAAGAGTTCCTCCCTTTCTTCCTTACTAATTCTACCCTTTCTTCTTCTTCTTCTTCTTCTTCTTCTTGAACTCTGTTGTCCTACCTTCTTTGCTTTCTCAGTGACCACACCTTCTGATGAAATGGATATTCCCATTCTTTTCAGTGTCACCTTATTAATCCCTTATTAATCATGTCTGAGTACTCGAATTCTTTTGGTACTTCATGTGATAGATTCACCTCTACCTTTTTGAATATTTGATCATTGCCATTCCATAGGGTAGAGGGAGTCTTACTGATGATTTTACTTGATGAAGCTGTTTAGACATGAGTTTAGCTAGATCTAGCTTCTTCTTGTATTTCGGTGCCCCTAGAGTCCTTGCATCTCTTTCTGAAATGCTATCCCTGCTTCTAATCTTGGGATATACATTATTGCTTAGGACATTGTGTACAAGTCTCAGATTTATATCTAAATTCTTAGGTTGAGACTTTTTACATCATCCCCAATGGCTGTCTTTGTTAGCTGTGAAAATAACTCTTTCTAGGGTGTTGGCCACTCAAATATTTGCATTTTAATCACGAGGAGATTTAAGCATTCTCTAATACTTTCATAGGACATATCTATTTCCTTATCCCCAATCTATGACTTTTTCATCTTAGGATCATAGTTTCAAAGAAGTATTTTCACCATTCTCGAATAACATTTATCTTTGCAACTCGTGAATTCGTTCCATCCTTGAAAACTTATCCAACTACATACTTCCATCTTCATTTCTTTGAAGAATTCGAAATCAATAACCTTTTCTTTCAGTACCTTCCTTTTGTTATACTTGCTCATAAACTCATGATAGCTTTGTCCATCATTTTGAAAGGTTACCTCAAGAAGCCAATTTCTATGAAACCTTAGTTTGTTAGGTGAATATATCTCTTACAATTCTTATCTTTTTCCTCTCCTGCCGGATGTAGATGCTGAAATCATCTCTATGGTTCTTGAATCCACAATCTCTATTAGCCAAGGTTTTTAGGGCTTTGATGTGGAGGAACTTAAGGGGTTTTTTGGCAGTATGATAAGCAGAGGAAATTGGTGCTAAGAAGATGAGTGGAGAGGAAAATAGTGGGAATTTGAATCACCTTCTTCTGAAAAGGGGATTTTTGTCACCAATAGTGAATACGAGAGGTAAGTCTGAGATGAAGTTAAAAGAAGGTTTTTATCGAGTATTTCCTTGAGAGCTTTAGACAAATTAGGTGACTTTAGACAATCTTATAGATAAAGTGGTGACTTCATTTTCAGGTAGATATGAGATAATGGGATTTTTCAATATATTTTTGATCCAAGGTATGTATGATTGTATGAGAGTATGATAATTATTTTCTGATAATTAGAGGACTTTAATTTATGAAGATTTGGTTAATTGATATCTTTATATAATGTGCATCAGTGAAGCAATGAAGAATATATAATTTGAAGCATGGATGAATGGATCAGGGTGATATTCTTTCAAGTTGGTAGATAATTCAATGTGCATTGCATGATATACCATTAATTATGAGACATTCAAAACTTTAAAGTAAACATAAATTTCTTGAAGATTTAAGAATATAGATTAGAAAGTTACCCCATTTTATTGTATTGATAAGATACTAAATGACTTACTTGATTATCTCTAACTCCTCTGGACTTTTCCTTAACTAAATTTCTGACTTCTCTTGTCTCTACAACTCTTGTATAGAGTCAATTTCTTGGGTTCTTCTGAACCTTGTTAGCTTTGTCATAAATAATGCCTCATGCATTTTAAACAAAGCTACATATGAATTATACCAAACATTAGTGGAAAATAAGAATTTCAAATTTTTATAATCTATAGCAGATATTGTTAATGCATAAAATTTTGTAAAAAACTAGTCCCTGAGTAGGAATGTTGTGGAAAGCTTTGACCAAGGGAATCTTTTCACAAGTTAACTTTTATTAGTTAAAATTAACTTGCAAAGCCTATTCTGATACCACTTGTTAGTCCCATGTAAATGATAGCTCAAGAAGGATGGGGTGAATTGAGCATATAAAAATTATGGCCAAATAAAAATTAATAAGCTAAGCAAAAGTTAATGTGCAATTCGTATGTAGTTACCATATTTGTTCATTTTGTCATAGTGGTTGCTTCACTTCCAAGTTTAACTTCTCTTAGTTATACTTATTTTAGATAAGTGATTGTGTGTGTAGTGATATATAAACTGTGATAATAAAACAATTATAAGCAATGTAACATAATCAAGCAGATAATACATAGTAATTTTATAGTGGTTTGTGAAGCCTATCCCTACATCCACTCTTCCAAGAGCACACACTCATTGTGCTTTGGGTTCCATTATATCCCATATAATGGAAATAAAAAAGTGTTCTCAATACTTTTTCTAGATTCCAGCTCTAGGGGGCATAAACAGTGTTCCCAACGCTCTTCTGGTGTAAGGCCCTGGAAATTTCAAAAATGTAAATGTTCACTCTAGTAAAGTTTTAGAAATTTTTACAATGCGGCATACTGTACAATTTAATTTTTGAGGAAGTTTATTATCAAAAAATTAT
>JAYJMB010041270.1:0-32266 GCA_036873735.1 Pouteria campechiana
TATTTTTACTCCTATTGGTATCATAGACTTTCATAATCAATCAAGCCATTATCTTATCTAAATAGCTTCTTAATGACGAGTCCTGTCATGGGCCCATAACTTTGAGATCTGTTCTGAAGTGTATGAGTTTGCCATAAAAGCTTGTAACTGTTTTTGGCGTAATGACTAATTTAAAGGTTCCACATAAGATTGGGAATCTTTGCTGATAGTAGGCCCTCCAGCAGGCTCTAAACTATTACATGGTGTATTTAGTGTGAGGGAAAAGAACGATGAAAGACACCATGGGTGAAAGAAAAGGTAAAATCTCCTTGATTTCTCTTTTTAAATTGACATGACATTTAACTATCCATAATTAATTTTGCCTTTTTGATTATTACCTACCTTTTTTTCAAAAGAAATATATTTATTGTCTTTGTTCAGTTTATTGTTAACTTTAATACTCACCGTTTTTTTTTAATCACTTTTACTTTTCCTTATATTTTCTATATTTTTTCCCTCACAGCAAACAAACCCTTTTAGACAATATTTCAAAGAAATTATTTCTTTGAAATTTTAAAAGAACACATCTATTTTTAAGTAAATAAAAAATGATTAGATAAATTTTATTTTCCATATTTCACTTGGTGGGTCTGAATGCTTGTTTCGAATCAAGTTGCGCATTAGGTTTGCATCTGCGCATTTACCAACTTAGGATGGCTTTAAACTTAGATGAGACAACTTAAAATAATGTAAAACCGCCCATAAATTTTTTTATTTCCGTTCTGATTAGTGGATCGGTGAACATTTCTTTTGCTGGATGGATTGGGTATAACATGTTTGATTAAAGGGATTTTAAAAAGGAAAAGAAGATAATAAGATGAACGTTTGAAAATCATGTGAAAAAAGGAGGTGATGTTAACCATGAATTAAATAAAGGCAAAATGAATAAGCATTTTAATTATAATTTAAGGTTATTAACAACTCCAGTGGTCGGGTGTTTCAAGGTTATTAACAACCATATGAATTCACTCGGGTTGAGAAAAATTACAGTTTTAGCAAAAAAGCCGCATAGTTGGATAGTAGAACACCATCTAGATCACACAAGAACACTGAGACATGCTTTGCTTTTTCTCCTATCCAATGTTTTAAAAATATCAATATGCAATTTTTCTTACAAATATTATAAATGCTAGTTCAATTGGCAGGGTGTTTGTCACAATCTAAAATATTCAGTGGTTTAAATGGCAGGTTAATTAGGACATATTTTAAGATTTTGTTAATATGTTTTTACAATTTTAAGTACCGATCAGCGATTTGTGGGTGGTAAAAACCTGCAAAGACTGTGAAGATGCCAATGACTTCTGGCCTATCCTTTTTGGAACTCTGCACATGAAAGTGAAATTTGTAGCAAATTATAGTCATTATGGTTGCATGGATGGTTATGGCCAGACCGGATTGGTGAACCGGTCAGTTGGCCCGTCTTAGTTCAGTAGTAAATTTTTTAAAATTTCAATAGTTTCAATAAAATAAAAGGATAAATTAAACTAAGAAAGTATCTATGGTTTATATTTTTTTAAATTATGATTTATTATTTTTTTAATTTTTTTCAAAAAAATAAAAAACCGATTGAACCGGTTGGTCAAGCCTGTTGGATTGTAAACCTGACGCATAACCTGTTCAACCACCAGTCTAAGTCTAATTCTGATAACATTATTTATGGTGTACAATTTTAGCAATCAAATGCAATTAAAACAAGACTGTTAAAATGGATGTGTGAGGAGAAAACATATTAAAGATAAAATTAAAAATAACTTTGAGACATTCTAAACATAGAAGCAATGAAAGTAAAATAATTCTAGAATTGGATGGTAGGGCCTGTTTGGCCATGCGTTTTGTAGGGAAAAAGCACTTTTTTTAATTTAAAAGTATTTTTAATTAATTTTTTATATGTTTGGCTTAATATTAAAAGCTCTACTCACCAACCAAGAAAGTAGATTTATGGCGGTAGGAGGGAAGCAGATTCTTTTTGCTTCTCAAAAAAGTGCTGTTATCAAAAGTGTTTCTATGAACATTCAAACTTCACGGCCAAACAGGCCCTTAGTCATGTTCAACAGAAACCGAGAATATCGCCTCTTAAGAAGATCAATGTATTTAGATGAGAAGACGTTAGAATATATTTTTTTTAAGGCTTAAATAGACAGGTAAAGTTGAACTTATATAAGTGAAAAATAGCTTATGATATAATGATATTTATATAGTCAAAACCAGTTCTAATCATTCGTTTAATGGATAAGAGTCCTCGGCGAAAATACAGACCGTGACTGTGCTGAAAAATGCTTGCTTTGTACGTGCTTGCTAAGATGACGCTATTGTTCGTTTATTCAGGAACTTGATGGTTTGATTTGACTAATTCTTTTGGCTTGATTAATGGTGCATGAATATATAATGGCGTGCACATGCCCGGGTGGGACCTATGTCTATAATCAATTGCATGAATTCGACGTCAGGTTTATCTGAATTTTGAGCCCTCTCTTTCATGTAAGAAGGATTAGCATTTTAGAATAGCTAACTCATTTAAGACCACCTAACTTGTCTGTCTCAAGTTGTTCTGCTCCATCGAAGTGTTCCATCCACCTTCTATCAGAACAGCTAAGATGGCGCGTAAGATTGAGAGATCGCATTGATTGTTGTTAAAATGAAGCTTACAACAATGAAGCCTGAAAGCGGACTAATCCATGGCCCATGGTAAGGCTGAAAATCGTGGAGGACATCCATTATTTGTATATGAAATTTGGATCCTTCATACCCTTTGGCTCTTTTTGGCAATAAGAAAAAGGAAGCAAATTTCTTTTCATCTATTTTTTCTGTTTTTTTTTTTTAAATTCAACTATTATATCTCTGTCTCCTTATTTAGCAATCTTATTCTTTTTCTTGTTGTTACGTATATTTTTAATTATCACCAGTTATCTTTCTATCTAAAATATCTATTTTTTATCTGTATTTACTTAAGTTTTAGATGGAAAACGGATAAAAGGAATGATTTTTTTGAAATTTTGAAAGAACTTTTTTATTTTTAAATCAATCAAAAATATTAGATAAAATCTATTTTGGCAATCATACTTAGTATTATCATTTAAGTTAAAATATGTGAAAATACTTTAATAAGAGATCTATGTGGGATACACAATTTAAAGATGTATAAAATTATGTATATAATATAAAATTACTTATACCAATCTATACATGTACTTGAATGTCGTGAAACTTTGCAGACTCATGAATTAATATACAATGAAGGCATTCAAAGGTACAGATGAATGATTCAATTCTCATCGGACCATATAAAAAATAAAACAATTTTAAAGGATGAACATTAACACTCAAATGATTTTAATTTTGATCCTATTTAATTGTTTTATGTAGATAATCTTTGGATTATTAAGTAAATAAGTGGTATTAAGTAAGATGATTAGATTGGGTTTTATTTCTAAAATTTATAAGAAAAAAGTAAATAATTAATTTAAAATTTCAAAGGAATTGTTACTTTGAACTATTTTATTTTTTAGATAATTGTCCTTTATCTTATAATATTTTTTTCCTTTTTTCTTTAGATTTTTGATATTTCCTTTTCTTTTTTCCTCTTCTTTTCCTTTTAATTAATGTGCAAAGGATTTAGAATTTTAAATTATTTTATATCCTCCGTGAAAGCACAAACTATCCTTGCCGCAATTGCTTCCCTAAATGCATTAGTAATATTCAACTTGGTGGTGGAGTTTGGGTGAATTCAACATTTTGTGAAGTTTTGAACTCAACCTTAATAACCTAGATAGGTTAGATTCGAATTGACAATCCATCTTAAAAACAATGGCCGGATGCATGAAAGCATCCAAATTCGGAAAAGACTTTCTTTGTCCCTCATCCTCATTTACATGTTTTCCAAGGGCCTTTGAAAGGTTGCAAATAACATAAGACTTCCAATATTCAAATTGACTAGTTTTAAAAAAAATAAAAGAACGCTACTTGGATTTACATATATCTATACACCTATGTCATTGTCGTGGACACTCCGATACCAATTCTAGGATCGTAGTCATAAACACAAGATCATACATGCACAGATCAAAGGCATAATCAAATAAAAATCAAAGGCATAAGATTTTGATGGAAAACCCTTCAACCTGCTAGGGAAAAACTACTGAAAATAGATATTGATCTACTATGAAAATAGGTTACAGGTGTACACTCAAGATGTCTTACCCACATCTTATGGAATGCCTCTCACATCTCACTAAATCAACACACTCCAATAGCCTCCTCTTTCACTTTGGGGAAAAACTCTAGGATCTACATGATGACTTCCTCATCTCAAGTCTAGATTTTCTCCAATAAATCCCTAACTGAAACCTTATTATGTAGCTATTCTAGTAGACTTTCCTACATGAACTTCCTAGGTCATTCTCACATACATAGGCTCATTAGACTTTTGCAGAAGACAAAACACAAAAACTTAATAAACTTCACCTTGGCTTAGATTCTGCATACATCAAGCGAGCTCTTAAAGATTAAACCATTGTCTTCATCATCTACAAAGCAATTCTCAACTTTCCATCAGTTAGTTTATCATCCATCATACTCAAACTAGCATGACCCACCTATTCATCTAAGATGCCCACATAATCTACCACAGTGCAAACCCATGGCTTCGTCTCTTCCATTCTGCTAGCATCCGAAGAAATCACACTGCCACAATCAGAGATCTAGATGACTACCTCTTGATCCGCATCTCACTATCTTCCTTGTCTCTTCTTGAGACTTCTCATGCAAACCTTGTTGCACCTTCGACCAGTCATCACCTGCACACTACTTGTATTGTCACCACTCACATGCTGAATTGGCTAGATTCACATGCCTTTGTGACCACTACCTATATGTAACCCTTTAGTTGCAACATCCTCATTCACTTAGACGATCACATAAGTATAAGAGCTCCACCTATCTTTGCACTCACCATCTCTCCACATGTATTCTAAACCACACTCCTTTATATACCCATCAACTCCACTAGCTCTTACTTATCGCACATGTGTTAAACCGCATACATTCCAAATTATATGCCACCATTGTTTCAATGCAACCAACCATGCACTCATCCATGTATCACCTGTGTATCCACTACCAAAGCATATCTGCATTGTTGTAACCATTTTCTAAACTATTGTAGTTTCAGGACTCCTAGGCTCTCTTATATCTACTATCGATCACAGTTTCAAGACTCACCATCATCTACCACTAATCATAGTCTTAGGACCATAGGCATTGTCCATCATAGAATATAGGAAAACTACCGTCTAATCCCCGTGTCCTCTGTGCACCATTTACACCTTGCACACATAAAAAACCAACATCATTATCTATGAAGTCGCTATGCCACCTCAATCTAAACCATCCAGGTGCACTATCAACCCCAAAACAACATAATCACTCTTCTAATCACTTAGATCTGCTCACATCTTTGGTGCGATAAACCAAATCGAACCAAATCTACTTTGCTCAATCTTGATCACCATGACCCCTCTTGATCATGCCCAATGATACACCATTCATTCGATCTGCATCATCCTCAAACTCCGCAGCACCTCCAAACATCCAAATTTGCCATTAAGGATCACTGATCATCACTAAATTATTATTGATTTGCACATACCAATTAGATCCACATCACGAAGCAAAATTTGCCCAATTTGACCTCACTATTGTGTTTGCAATACCCCAAAATATAAAAATCGATACCTGAAACTGTTGGTCCCATCCTAAGGTAGCTCAAGAGGTGGGGAGGGGGGGGGGTTGAATTAAGCTATTAAAATCTTGGCTAGTATAAAACCAAAGTGCTATAAAAATAGGAGATGAATCACGCAGTACAGAACACATAGATATTTTATAGAGGTTCGGCCTACAACATGACACTTACTCCTCTTTTTGAGTGAGTCTCACTCATTATATTCAGGTTCCACTAATCACCAATTAGTTTTCCCAAGCTTACCAATAAACTATTACATAGGTTGGTTTTCTAAGAGCTTAATAACAAACTTTTTCCCAATTGGTTTTCAAAGCTAACTAACAAACTTATACACAGGTTGGCTTTTAAAGCTAACCAACAAACTTATCCCAATTTAGCTAGCCCCTTGCATGCTAACCCGATCAATGAGAAATGTACAATAGAAAATGCCTCTTACATAAGCTGAGTTTGTACATAATTAAATATAGTAGAAAAATATATAATAATAAATATAGAGGATTTCAAACTCCCTTGAGTTGCTATAAAAAATAAGCTTTAAATTTAGATAGCTTTTTGGCTCTATGGAATTAGAAGAAAATGTCAGAGAGTAAATTTTTAGTTTTAGCATCTCTTTCTACTAATACAATATATTCAACAGTATATTTGTTCTCTACATTCGTAACAGTCTTTCCATCTTTAATGATTTTTCATAACTTATAGTCAGTGGCTATCAAAAGTTTTACACATGCATTTTTCAGTACCCGTAGTTGATGCCATTGAAAAACGGGGGTTTAGTGGTTGAGTGTCCTTTAACCGTGGTGTTGTGGATAGTATTAGCCATGGGGATTACTTCAAGTAGTCAAAATAACTGATAATTAAGGTTAACTATTAAAGCCCGTTCTGATACCAATTGTTAGTCCTATCCTAAAGTAGCTCAAGAGGGGGGAGGGGGGGGGGGGATTGGGCTATTAAAATCTTAGCCAATATAAAACCAAAGTGCTATAAAAATGGGATATGAATCACGCAATACAGAGCCCACAGATCTTTTATCGAGGTTTGGCCCACAACACGATACCTACTCCTCTCTTTGAGTGAAACTCACTCACTATACTCAAGTTCCACTAATCACTAGTAGGGTTTCCCAAGCTTACCAACAAACTCTTACATAGGTTAGTTTTCCACGAGCTCACAAATAAACTTTTTCCTAGTTAGTTTCCAAAGCTAATCAACAAACTTATACATAGGTTGGTTTTCAAAGCTAACCAACAAACTTATCTCAGTTTAGCAAGCCCCTTACTTGCTATACCAATCAATGAGAAATGTACAATGGGAAATATCTCTTACATAGGCTGAGTTTGTACACAATTAAATATAGTAGAAAAATATATAGCAATAAATAGAGAGGATTTCAAACTCCCTTGAGTCGCTGTAGAAAATAAGCTTTGAATGCAGATAGCTTTTTAGTGTTATGAAGTTAGAAGAAAACTTAACTTCAGAGAGTAAATGCTCTTGTTTTTCTTCTCAAATATTTTTCTCAATTTCTATATCTTATAACCTTTTTTTTTGGAACAACCCTTCTTTACTCATTTTATAGCTGAATTTGAATTGCCTGTTGAAGAAGATGATGTTCGTTTAATGCAAGTGAATCGACAAGATTTTTTGTTTGTTGGAGCTTTCTCGTAGGTTTTTGTGTCTGAGATCTATTGAATCATGTCTGAGTTTAGTTTCCATTTTTGTAGTTAGATTTTTGGACTCACTTAACTCATTCAGTTAGAAACTAGCTGTTTAGCCATGTCTCAAAGTGAACCGTTATGTTTGGGTCCAAGTAGTCATGTTTGGTATTAAAATTTTGGACTTGGACTAGAGTTCGATTTGTAATTGACTTTTTTCTTCCATGTTTGAAAATGATTTGCCATATCTAGATTTGAGTGGCTATATCTTCAATTATTATTTCAGACTTGGATGAACCATTCAGCTTGTAGTACCATATTCGCTAGTTGTTGGTTTTATTTTATTGCACTTGGATTAGTGCTGGTTGCATTTTATTGCACGACTTGATCTAGGCTATCTCCAGATTTTAGCACATGGGATTTTTGGACTTGGATTTCTAGACACATGCTTCTCGTTAGTCTTCAACAGTGCCCATATCTAGATTTTATGTTTGAGAATGGCTTCTTATTTCCAGCGATTTGACTTTTTGATCAGCAATGTCCAAGCCTTGTTCTATGTCTGGAATTGCTTATGTGATGTCTGAACTTGCTTCTTTACTGTTTGTTACTTTGCTTGAGTGTGGAACTTAAACTTTTTTTTCATTTTGAAGCCTTGAACTTTTGTCTGACTTTTAAGCATGAATCTGAATTTGCTATGGTAGTGTTTTGAGACATGTGTAGAAGTTGTTTCACACTGCTTCTTCAAAGTTTCTATACCAGTCTTTTTCATTTGAGCATTTACATTTTCTTCTTTATAATCTAGTGGATTTTATTTCTAATATAGTCTTTTATGCGCTGCCCACTTTTACTATTTCTTGGTGTATTGTTTGTTACTACACACTTGGGAAATAAAGATTAGTAGCATAAACTTTTACTCATGTGTTTTTGTTCATCATCAAAACTTAGTTGATTAAATATGTTCATCATCAAAATCAAGCCTAGTGAAGAGATTTGGTCGAACAAAAACACCTAAATCGAACTCTAGGATCACACAAAATGGGTTGCATGTGTACTTTCTTTCGTGCATTGTGATGCACCAAAACTAGTGCATCATCTTCCCCAAGGAGAAAACCCTAGCCACTAGAACTGTCACAGCTATTTGCTGCCGATCATCTATCAACCAATCTTCTTCGACTAGAATGTTGCCACCAATGTTCCGACTCTGGCGGATTGTTCTTTGCATTGGATTTCCAAATTTGGTTGCTACAATTTGGAAAAAACTATTGCTGGAAAAACCCTTTCTTCCTCCATGTTGCTGACCAGCTGCCGCCGTTACTCTAGTGAACATTGTTGTCTTTGTCATCATCAACCCTAATGGGAAAAACCACTACTAGTGTCTGACCATCATGCTACCTTGCTAGCATTATCGCTGTGCCGCCTACCCATAGCATGCCTCCATCTGCTCATCGGTCACCCATCCGCCTCATGCCACTGTCAATCGCTTGTTGTTGGTGCCACACAATGATCAGCTCAAAATTTCCAACAAACACATGATCTGACCCAACTTAATCAACACATCCCATTGGATCTACCATCCATCACTTGACGAAATCCATTAGCACCATTGATCTATACACGATTAGATCATTGAACCAACCCTACTATAAGATGAACATATTTTAACTGTTGATTCCTTAGAATAGAAGCCTTGTTACATTATTAGCAGATCTTGACCAATCCACCAATGTTGCTAGTTAGTATCTCCATTGCAGCCTTAGATATGAAATTGATCTTGCCATACATCTCAATTCCAATGACCTCTGACCCAATCACTAATCCACAACTGTGTATTGCAATCCATCAACCATTAGCTATGATACCATTTATTGTAAAAGATCTGATACCAATTTCAAAATCATGATCATAAACACAAGACCATACATGAACATATCAAAGGCATAATCAAACATAAATCAAAGGTCCAAGATTTATGTGAAAAACTTTTTAACTTGAAAGGAAAAAACCATGGTAGAGAGATACTGATCCTTATGGAAATAATTACAAAGATACATTCAAGATGTCTCACACATCTCATGAAATTCCTCACACAAATCCCCAAATCAACACACTCTGATAACCCCCTCTTGTTGGTTCCCAAAGTATGGCTTAACCCAAGAGGGGAGGGGTAAAGTGGATATATAAAAATTTATTGCTTAACCCCTATTAGACCATTTTCCTCTTTTTGTGCTTATGTGTCATGTGATTTAAAGTAAATGATTAAACTGTAAAGTGCATGAAGGATAAAGCAAGTAAACAAATAAACAAGCACACACAAACAATAAGATTTTTATAGTGGTTCGATAACCCTGTCCCTACATCTATTCTTCCAAGAGTACATACTCATTATGCCTTAGGTTCCACTATACCCCGTATAATGGAAATATAATAGTGTCCCCAAAACTCTTCTAGATTCTAGCTCTAGAGAGTATAAACAAGTGTTCGAAAAAACTCTTCTGGATTCCACCTCCAGGGGGAGTAAATTAGTGTCCTCGATACTCTTCTAGATTCTAGCTCTAGGGGACATAACTTTGGTTTCATGAGCTAACCAAAAACTCTACCTTTGCAGGTATTTTGTGTACATGAACATGCCTCTCTTTAGGCTAATGAGTACACACTATTAAAGCATAAAAAAATGATAACACATTAAGCATATTAGAGTAATTTTGAACTCCCTTGATGTAGTGTTGATGTGGCATTGAAGCTCTTTGATCTTAGCAGCTCTTAGAGTGAAAACACTTAGAGGACATGAATGAGTTTCTTATTGATAGATTTGCCTTTGTCACTTAGAATCCTTAAGCTCCTTAATAATCTTTGGGAGGACTTGATCTTTGAGTAACTCTTTGTAGCACACAAGATTTTCGTTGGATATATAGAAGAAGTAGGCCTTGAATGGATAAATACAATAAGCTCTTGAATGATATTTGAAGGTTAAAGCTCTTGGCCTAGGGATGCAAAGATTTGTGGAAGGTGTTAGGCTCAATCCCTTTTTCTTCTTCAACTCCTTCCCCTTCTTGAAACATCCCAACATATCTCCTTAAATAGCTCTTCTCAAAAATCTGACCATTGGAGAAGATGAGTTTTATTGAATACATAGAACAGAGGTAGATGAGCAGTATTAATGCAAAAGAACTTTTGAGGTTTTCTCCTATTGGAATGCATTATCTTTTAATTGGCTTTTAATCTGTTGAAAAGTCTGCAACCTCATTCTTGACAGAAAATGAGAATTGCACCAAGGTGGAAAGGTTTTTGCAGAGCATTGAATCTCTAATACATTTGAAAATAAAGATTTTTAATGTAGTGCCATTACTGTAGCAAAGTTACTGTAGCAAATCACTGTCTGGAGTAAGTAGTAGATGAATATTTGTTTATTGGTTACTATAGTAGAGTTATTGTAGCAGTGTTACTGTAGCATATCACTATAGCACTGCTTCGCTTTGTTTATTACTTTGTCTGCTTATGAAGCTTTGTCTGTTACACTATAGTAGAGTTATTATAGCATCATTACTGTAGCAAATCATTGTAGCACTTCGTCTGTTGCTTCTACTTCTTTTGTTGGTTATTGTAGCAGGTTACTATAGAGAATTACTATAGCAAATTACTGTAATAATTTATATGCTGCTTCGTCTAATGCTTCTACTTCGTCTCTCGACTAATACAGAGAATTACCATAGGAAATTAATGTAGCAATTTGCCTGCTACTTTGTCTAATGCTTCTACTTTGTCTGCCACTGTAGCAACACTGCAACAAATTATTGTAGCAATTTGCTTGCTGATTCATCTTCCTCTAATGCTTTGACTTCGTTTGTCACTATAGCATTTTACTGCAACAAAAGTAATATAGTAAAATTACTGTAGCAGCGAACTTGCGCTTAGAAATTTTTTCATTTTTACCATATTGTTAACTTGACATTTTTCATTATAGATCAAAATATATTTATCCACATAAGTTAGAGTATGGATAAATCATTTAAGCATAATTTCTTTTTCATGTAAAGAATATCTTCTATGAAGCATACTTATTAAAATATGTTTATCCCCACATGATTTTTCAAGTTGTAAACAATGGATCAATCACATATCTTATAATATAATTATCCATATGAAATTTGCATAAGTTGTAAAGCATGGATATATACTTTAAATGATTTTATATTTATAAATTTATTTAAGCTCTCATCCTTTTTCATTCAAGAAGATATGTCTTTAAAGCCTTTTTAACATGTGATCCAAGGTATGATAAACAAGGTTGAAAGCAATATGGATCAATATGATTTCCTTTCTAGACTTATATTAAGATGTATATGCTTTCATAAATGATATTTCAATAAGGCATGCATATTTCAAAGATATCTTTCTATATTTTAAGCTTTCTATACTAGAAGCATCATTAGCATAAATCAAGTCTTAAGATAAGTTTTGTTGTCATCAAAATCATATAATAATCCCAACATTCTTTCCCTTTTTTATGAGTATGATAAACAAGGTTGAAAGCAATATGGATCAATATGATTTCCCTTCTAGACTTATATCAAGATGTATATACTTTCATAAATGATATTCCAATAAGGCACACATATTTCAAGCATATCTTTCTACATTTCAAGCTTTTTATACTAGAAGCATCATTTGCATAAATTAAGTCTTAAGACAAGTTTTGTTGTCATCAAAATTATACAATAATCCCAACATTCTCCCCCTTTTGATGATGAAAAAACTTGAAGATTTGTAACATTTAAAGGTCATGCTAATGAGCCAATAGCAAACTCTACCTATCTAATTGGAATGTATAATTCTATGGAGTTTGATAAAGACAGGTTATGACATATGATTCTATTCTTCTCTTAGATGCAAGTAATGACAAGCGTCTTTTCTACTACCATCCCAACAAGTCTTTCTACAATTTTCTCCCCTTTATTGTTAGCATCAAAAACATATATGAAATGAATGAGATATATCTCCCCATGAATAGCTAAAAGATAGGATAGGTTAATGTAATCAGGAGCAAGTCAAGAGCATAATTCTATTCTTCTCTTAGAATGGTATGCTATGGGATCAATACTTTCATCTGAAATGTTTTGCTATCCTTTATTATATCAACTCTCACAAAGCTGAAACATATAAAGTATAGTTCATTCTTCCAAGTTCTTCTTTTGTTCCAAACTCTCCCCCTTTTTATATTAAAGTTATGACTCACAAATCTACATATTTCTCCCCTTATATTGTTAGGTTCCTAAAGAGTTCATAATTACATATGGATCTTGGCCCCGTACAAAGCATAACCATGAGCATGAGATAAGATTAGTTTTTAGTGATATAAAGGATAGATTCATGTCATGAGCAACATCCAGATTGTAATTGAAGTTTTTAAGAACATTTTTCAAGCATATTTCATTTCAAGGATGCATCAAATCATAATTCTTATTTAAATACAAGGGACACTTAACTGATAATCATAGTTCAAAAAGAAATTGCATAAGAAACTTTACCACATCTTTTCAAGAATGAAAAAAAATTAAAGTTTTAATTAGATAAAATGACAAAGACACATCATTTTAGTCATTTAATAGTTATTTTATGACAATGCATGATCCTAGTTGTTGTGTTTGTTTTTCTCATTAGTTTGTAGTTTCTTGATGTTGTTCAATAATGACAATACTGAATTTAGATTGAGATTTCTATCATTTTGATCATTAGGTGATGCTTTGTACAACCTAAGTTTCTTATGTTCCTTTCTTAAGATAGTAAATTAAGAAATATAATCATGAAGGTAATATCTGTCTACTTCTTCTAGATTCATTTATAACTCTGTACAAACAAATCAATAGACGAAGTCAATTTGTCTATTATGAAGAAACCTTGTCTGAGCTTTCAAAAGTTGTTTGTAACTTAAAACGGACAAACCAATAGACAATGCTACTTCGTCTAGTGGACAATAATTTTGTCTATTACGTATCACAGACAAACTAGAAGATGAAGTGAAAGTGCTCCAAATATTCAAAGAAGGTGCTCAACATTACTCTGCTCTTTACATAGCACATCTTAATATGATATACATGTGAATTGAATATTTCTTAGGCTTTCTCAAGTTCATCGAATTCATACTCTTAGAAATCAATAACTTTTTAGATATATCTTTAGGAATTCTGATCTCTTCTAACCTAAACTTTGGACCATTAAAAGTAATTAAATTTTAATGCTTGATCCAAGGATGTTTTATAAAAATACTCCTCTAATTCATATCATAATATTTGCACCTCATCACTTGAACAAATCTTCTAATGAATTATATCTCAGTTTTCAACATAGGATTTGCTCACTAAGAAATTTTTGCAAGAGACCACAATATAGACTCATCATATATGTATTACATTGATTCTTAGCCTTTCATATTTAACCGCATGCCTTTCTAAGGTTTGATCACTAAGATATGTGTTATAAATTTCTCAAGTCTGATTACTTACTTTGGAATTGAACATTTTCGACTTTCTTCATCTTGATTCTTGAGATGCAACACCTAATTTTCATGATTTCTCACTCTGTAATTTTTCAAGAGGCTCACTAAGAAACAGTTATTCCTAGAGTTTTTTAATTTTTAGGTTCTAACCTATTCTACCCTTATAACTGTTTAATATTTTTTATTTAATCATGATGATGAACATATCATTTTAAGTATCAAAAATACATTATTTTATATGTAATAAGCACTTAGGAGAGTTTTTTTTTTCTTTCAGATATTAAAGGCTATAAAAGGAGAAACTGAAGATTACAAAATAAGGTGTTACTTTTAGGCAAATTTTGGTATTGATGGAGTTATATTTGGAAAATATATTCAACATCAAAGTTGTAGTCTTTGTTAGTAGCTTTCTAATCTATTAAGAATCACTTAATTTTGAGTTTGTATGAGAAAGTCATGGTAAAAATAGTATAATTATCTCTAGAGCTACACTTTGTCTGCTAATTCATCTGTAGAAAGATATGACTTTAAGGGCTCATGACTCAAAATATAGGCTGATTCAGGAAAATGGATCAACATTGAAGATTTATCCCTTGAAATTATCTATCCATGGAATTAATAATCGCTTAATTTTGATTTCAAATGAGAAATTTATGATGAAAATACTAAAGACTACTCCAAATGATTTGAAAATTGTAGAAAACAGTTTGAGATGAAACAGACTACCACATATTATTTGAATTTCCTTATTATACGATTTCAAGATGTGTATGCTCAAACATTCTTGCAAAAATTATGGTAATGAATGGTAGGAATAATAAACAAGATGTAGTAATTCATGATATAAGCATAACTTTTAAGCATTCATAAAGATTTAAGTTATTTTATTAGTTATTTCAATCTTAGAGATTCAAGCCTTAATGATGATTATAGAAGGAATGGCTAGGCATGGAATGCCTATTCGAGACCTTAGACCATGAGGTTTCCTAAATAGGTTTGACTATACCTTAGGACTGTAATTATATTAAGGATTAGTTATTTTACATATCAATTTAAATTTTCAAAATGATTTAGTTCAAAAATGATGAATTCATATCTATTCAAATTTAAGGCAATCATTTTCAGAGACATGTAAAATGTATAAACTAGTAAAGTGTAGATTTCATTCGTTAAATAAATGTATCAAGTTGGATAATTTATCTCTTTTATCGCTTCCTTATAGATTTTGCAATTGAGCTCATAACTGAAGTTGTCAAGCCTGATTCCTCATTTCAACACTTGCTATTTAGAATCATTTTTCAGATAGAGTATCTATCTAGTTGTCCATTTGTCTCTCCATGCGGTTCATCTAAGATGAATATTAGATGAATCTAGTTAGTGCAGATAAATCATCTCTTCATGCTGTTTGTCTCTTAATTTGTCTGTGATAAGTAATAGATGAATCCTTGAGGTGTACATGATTCATGGCGGCATAGATGAATCATTTCTTCTTGTTCCTAGATAAAGTGGGTTATTCGTCTGTAGCTTACTTACGACAGATGAAGTCTATTATAGGCATATTTCTCTGCATTTGTTTGAGATGAACTTTAGTTTGATGGACATTCATTGACTCGTTTGCTTCCTTTTTCTTTCTTCAGATTGAAAGTGTAGATCGAGAAGATGACATTAATTTTTGTTATCATTCTCCTTTTTGTAAGTGCCCATTTCAAGCTTTTCCTATATGGACATGAAAGATTCTTGCACTTTTTCTTTCATTAGAAAAATTAATCAGATGTGAGCTTTATGTAATAATTTAATCAATGCAATTTCTTACAGAATAGTATACATTTGAGAATTTAGACTACACAAAAAGATGATATGTACTTCATCATTTTGAATAGCCGTTCATTACTTACATTGTTTGCTTCTTATATGAATGTTCCCTTTTTCTTAGATGTCTCTAACATTCTATTTGTATTTCAGTTTTGTATCATTAATTTATTTGATTTAGGTTGTTCTAAACTAAACTTTAACATTCTATATAAATGAAATCATATCAGAAATAAATGAGAAATGGATTAAGTATGGACATTAAAAAAATATAGAGAAATTTGGGTTTGAGTTGCCATACTTGCACCTACCTTTCCGTTGTATTTTGCTTCTTTAATCATCTTCTTTATCCAATATCAAGAAGCCATTTTCCCTTTGGTGAAACTTGATCAATCTTCTTTTCTTCTTTCTCTTCTTTGGGTTACTTACCCTTAACCCATGAGTCTTTTTCTATTAGAGGTTGCTCCTCCTTTTCTTCTACTTGGTTTCCTGTACTCATGTTCAGCTTAATAGGAAGATTAGTATCATTTTGCAGCAAAATTATTTTGCCCCTTAGAGATTGCCTTTAACCTGTGTAACATTTCTTTTGCACTTTTACAGGTTAAGATGAAGTTGTAAATGGTGGGACAAAGAGCACGTAGCAGGGCATTCATTGCCTTGACATTGTCTTGCCGTGCTCTCTCTTCATCCTCAACAAAGACAGTAAAAATAGTTTTCCATAAATCAAGGTCTCCAATGTCCTCTTCCATTATACATGAACGGATCCATCATAATATGAAAGTTAGAAGATATAATATCCTTCATATAACATAGAGGATAATAGTATTGGGTTAGCTATGCGGATCTCTACAATTAGTGATGTAGCCCGCTTTGATACCACTTGTTAGTTCCCGAAGTATGGCTTAACCCAAGAGGGGAGGAGTGAATTAGATATATAAAAATTCATTGCTTAACCCTTATTAGACCATTTACCTCTTTTCATGCTTGTGTGATGTGATATAAAGTAAATGATAAAACTATAAATTGCATGAAGGATAAAGTAAGTAAACAAACAAACAAGCACACATAAATAATAAAATTTTTATAATGGTTTGATAACCCTATCCTGACATCTACTCTTCTAAGAGTACATACTCATTGTATCTTAGGCTCTACTATACCTTGTACAATGGAAATACAATAGTGCTCTCGACACTCTTCTAAATTCTAGCTCTAGGGGGGGTAAATAAGTGTCCCAAAAAATTCTTCTAGATTCCAGCTCTAGGAGCGTAAACTATTATCCTTGATACTCTTTTGTATTCTAGCTCTAGGGGGTATAACTCTGGTTTTATGAGCTAACCAAAAACTCTACATTTGCAGGTATTTTGTGTACATGTGTATGCCTCTGTCTAGGTTGATGAGTACACATTGTTAAAGCACAAATAAAATGTTAACATATTAAGCACATTACAGTGATTTTGAACTCCCTTAATATAGTGTTGACGTGGTGTTAAAGCTCTTTGATCTAGGCAACTCTTGGAGTGAAAACACTTGGAGGACTTGAATGAGTTTTTTATTGATAGATTTTCCTTTGTCACTTAGAATCCTCAAGCTCCTTAATGATCTTTAGAAGGACTTGATCTTTGAGTAACTCTTTGTATCACACAAGATTTTCCTTGGATATATGGAAGAAGTAGGTTTTGAATGGAGAAATAAAATGAAGCTCATGATATTTGAAGGTTAAAGTTCTTGGCCTAGGGATGCAAAGATTTGTGGAAGGTGTTAGGCTCAATCCTTTTTTCTTCTTTAACTCCTTCCCCTTCTTGAAACGTCCCAACATATCTCCTTAAATAGCTCTTCTAAAAAATCTGACCGTTGGAGAAGATGAGTTCCATTGAATGCATAGAACAGAGGTAGATGAACAACATTAATGTAGAGGAATGTTTGAGGTTTTCTCCCATTGGAATGCATTATTTTCTGATTGGCTCTTAATCTGTCGAAAATTTTGCAACATTGTTCTTGACAGAAAAGAAGATGATTGCACCAAGGTGGAAAGGTTTTTACAGAGTATTAAATCTCTGACACATTTGAAAACAACGATTTTTAATGTAGTGCCATTACTGTAGCAGAGTTACTATAGCCAATCACTGTAGCTTCGCTTCGTCTGGAGTAAGTGGCCAATAAATATTTATCTGTTGGTTACTATACAATATCATTATAGCACTACGCTGCTTTGTCTGTTACTTTGTCTACTGATGAAGCTTTGTCTGTTGCATTATAGTAGAGTTACTATAGCAAATAATTGCAGCACTTTGTGTGTTGCTTCTACTTTGTCTGATGCTTCTACTTCATCTGTTGGTTATTATAGTAGGTTATGTAGAGAATTATTGTAGCAATTTTCTTGCTACTTTGTTTGATGCTTTTGCTTTGTCTATCAGTTACTGTAGAGAATTACTATAGCAAGTTACTAAAACAATTTACCTGCTTCTTTGACTTTGATTGTCATTGTAGTAGCACTGTAGCAATTTGCCTACTGCTTTGTCTAATACTTCGACTTCATCTGTAACCATAGCAGCACTATAGCATTTTACTGTAGCAAAAGTACTCTAGCAAAATTACTATTGTAGTGAGCTTGCACTTGGAAAATTCTGTACTTTTGCCATATTATTAACTTGAAATTTTTCATTATAGATCAAAATACGTTTATCCACATAAGTTAGAATATGGATAAATCATTTAAGCATAATTTCTTTTTCATATAAGAAATATCTTCTATGAAGCACAATTATCAAAATATGTTTATCCCCACATGATTTTTCAAGTTGTAGATCATGAATCAATCAAATATTGTATAATATAATTATTCATATGAAATTTGCATAAGTTGTAAAGCATGGATATATACTTTAAATGATTTTATATTTATAAATTTATTTAAGCTCTCATCCTTTTTCATTCAAGAAGATATCTCTTTAAACCATTTTTAACATATAATCCAAGGTATGATAAACAAGGTTGAAAGTAATATGGATCAATATGATTTTCTTTCTAGACTTATATCAAGATGTATATGCTTTCATAAATGATATTCTAATAAGGCACACATATTTCAAGCGTATCTTTCTACATTTCGAGCTTTCTATACAAGAAGCATCATTAGCATAAATCAAGTCTTAAGACAAGTTTTGTTGTCATCAAAATCATACAATAATCACAACATTCTCCCCTTTTTTGATGAGTATGATAAACAAGGTTGAAAGCAATATGGATCAATATGATTTCCCTTCTAGACTTAAATCAAGATTTATATGCTTTCATAAATGATATTCCCATAAGGGATGCATATTTCAAGCATATCTTTCTACATTTCAAGCTTTCTATACTAGAAGCATAATTAGCATAAATTAAGTCTTAAGATAAGTTTTGTTGTTATCAAAATCATACAATAACCCTAACACCTCTCACTATGGGAAAACACCCTAGGATCTACATAATGACTCTCTCATCTCAACCTTAGAATTTCTCCAATGAATCCCTAACTAAAATCCCCATTATATAGGTATCCTAGTGGACTTTCCTATATGGAATCCCTACACCCATCTCACATACGCAAGCCTATTAGACTTTTGCAAAAGACAAGACACAAAAACCTAACAGTCATCAAAAAATGTAGATTAGAGTCCAAATAAATCCCATCTTAGTTTGAAATATAATTGAGCACAACTCTGGTTTTGTTAGTTTAGCTTTTGGGGGAGCCTATTTCAATTTGCACCATGAAACTTGATGAACTTTTGGACCTTTTTTATACATAATAAAAAGGTTACAAAAGTTTGAGCCCATATTACAAAATTAGGTTACTCAATTAATGGTTGCACCAAAGCAATTATGAGGGGAGTTGGGAAGCAATCTTATTACAGGGTTAGGATGATAATGATGCTTCAAAATGGAAGCTTAGAACTAAAACAAGGTAAGGCCATCCCCTCATAGCGGAATTGGTAAAGTTGTGGAAAAATCCTGTCTATCCAACCAATTCATATGATCTCCAAATAAATATTGGTCCCAAATACATGCATGTCAAACAAACCCATCCTTAAGTGATCACTTCTAGTAGATATATAAATCTAATGGATAGGATTTCCTTATTACTGTCATTTATGACACAAATGGCCCATACCTACTACATACACCTTGCAGCCACATAATCCTGCCATATATACTCTGGAGGCATGGCTAGATCATGTTCAGCTCCTGCCAAGGTTTTGCAAAGACCTAGGGCTGCCACATCATCCCTTCTAAAGTCTACATCATGGATGACATGATAATGAGTTGGTCTGATGGATACAATTTATTGACCAGGGCCCACCATAAAGAATGAGGGCGCACTTGCAAGTGGCAACTAAATGTGGCCTTCACTCATTATTTTCAAGCTGTACAATTTCTGGTCACATTAATTTCTGGTCCATTTCAAGGTAAAGCAATAGTTGGAAAATAATTCTGTGGCAATATCACCATAAAAAAATTCCATGTAAAATTATATAGAAAATAATTTTTAATAAAGTGCTTTTTTATATGTAAATTTTATATATGCCCCCCCCCTAAACTGCTATTTGACTAGGGGCCAATTTTGTAGGAAAATTTAAAAATCATTAGTATTCTAAAATTTAAAGGAGGTTAAAGAATATTTCAAAATTTGAAGGGACAATTGCACACCCTCAGCTCCACGTAGGTCTGAATACCCAGCTCCATGCAATAGCTTGTGCATGCATTGCTATTCACATATGATACTTGATACTAGACTAGAGTAATCACCATAAGAAAAATCACTTAATGGAATCAATTATATGTAAGCATTTTTGGTCGGCTACATATTGTATTATATGTAGCTGTTTTTAGTTGGTTGCATATACTACTATATGCAGCTAACCTAATATATGTAGCCGATGTCAGCTGGCTGCATAGAGTAGTATATATAGTTGACCACAAACGGTTGTATATACTATTAAATGCAAAAAAGGCAGTGACTCCACAGTGCTCCTTTCATTAATTATAGATGCCTTGTATAAATTATGAAATAAGCATATATAACTGGAAAAAAAACCACAAGCTTTTATAGCATTCAAATATTGTTAATATTTTAGTTTAATATATATCATATATTAATGATTTGGATTAAAAAATTATAGTTGCTTATATTTAGTTAATCAATTTTGTCTCATAGGAATCATCCATGTAAAATACGCATGGATGTGTTATACTACAACATTCATGATTGCATGAAATCCTTTTCTCTTTTTTTGGTTTAATATTACATACAATAGACCATAATTGACTGCATATAGTATTATATACAGCTGATAAAAAATGACTGTATATAGTTTTAAAGGTAAGAAAAAAATTACAGTGATTCCACAGTACTTTTTAAAATAATTATAGATGCCTCGTACAAATTGTGAAATGCGCATATTTAATTGTGAAAGAAAATCCCAAAAGCTTTTATAGCATTCAAATATTTTTAACATTTTAGTTTACTATATATATAAAATCATATATTAATGATGTGGGTTAAAAAAATTATAGTTGTATATGTTGGCCCTGAAGGTTAGGCTAAAACTCAAGAGGGGAGGGGTGAATTGGGTACTTTAAAATTTATTTCTTAATCCCTTTAGGATTAATCATCCCTCTACTAATCAATCACTCAATCAACAAATAAGCAAGTAAGTAAATGAACATACAGATTTTTATAGTGGTTCGAATAAAAACTCTATTCCACTCTTCTAAGAACACTATTCTGTTAGTGTCTTAGGTTCTACTATTCTCAATAGAAGAAATACAATAGTGCACCCAATACTCTTCTAGATTAAAGCTCTAGGGGGCATAAACAGTGCTCCCAACACTCTTTTAGATTCTAACTCTAGGAGGCATATTCATAGAGCTCTCAGCACTTTTCTAGATTTCAGCTCGAGGGGGCATGAACAAATAGCTCTTGTCTGCACTCAGATAGTCATAGATCTTCTTGAGTCTAGTCATAACCACTAACTCAATGAACTTTACAAGAGATGAATATTGAAAGTTTAAGCACAAAAATTTCTCATTAAGTACAAGGGAATGTTTTTTTAAAGCTGAATGCAGAAGTAAATGATCTTCTTAAAGGTAATTGAGAGCCTTCAAAGAGAGTTAAGGAAGGTTTGAATGCAAGACTTTTAACTCTTGAAGAACTGCAGAAGGTTTAGCTTAAATTAGTAAATGCTCTCAGGAAGATTTGAATAATTTTCTCAATGCTTTTTTACTTCTTTCTACTTCCAATGATGCTCCATTTAGAGCTGCTTTAAATTCTAATCATTGGAGGTAGGTGAGCTCCATTAATGACAAAAGTCATTCTGATTGAGGTATTTTGAATTTTATGACTTCTGCTTAATCCTTGTATGTTGGAATGCCTGCAGCACCATCCTTGGAGAAGATGATTTTTGGTTTCTTAATAAGCTCTGGTCGAGGTATAACTATAATGACTGACTTTTTCATCAATATGAAAAAGTGTTATTAATGTTGAGTAAAGATCAATGATTCATCCCGACCATTACTCATCTTTTACTTATGACAGATGAAGTATCTGTTTAGCTATTCATAAGACAAAGTTACTTCATCTTTGTCTTTCATAAGTAGTAGACCAACTATTCTTTCCATTGCTGCTAGATGAATCATCCATTCAAGTGCTTTGCCCTGTGTTTTGTGTGTTGAACTGTAGAAGCATGAATGTCTTATTTCTTCAGTGCTTCATCTGTTGAGTTGTTTATTGTAAGTAATAGATGGAGTGTTGGAGTACAGATAGGTTTTCTTCACACCTTCATCTAATGGAATATTTCTCTGCTTTGTCTGTTAACGGAAAATGATCACTGACGAATTCTTTACTTTGCCAGATGGTCCTTCTTCTACTTTGTCTGTTAATAGAAGACGATCATTGGTTCATTTATGATAGACTAAATCTTTGTTTTATCATATGATCCTTGCTTCTCCACTTTATCTACTGATGGCAGGAAAAGTTTTTTGTTTTGCTAGAAAATCTTCACTTCTTCCGCCTTTGTTTGTTTTCATCAGATAACCATTAGCTTAACTATGGCTTGCTTATGATAGATGAAGTCTATTGTATACATACTGTCTTGCATCCGTCAGATATAATCTTCCACTTTGACAAATAATTGAAAACAACCGAGCCTTTTCATTCGTGCTTTGTCTATTAAGATACTTCATCTTTTGCTTCTGTACTTGCTCAAGCCTTTTCGCCATGAAATATATTTTCTATGCTTATTTTTCTTTAAGACTTGTAACTTGATTCTGCATGCTAAAAGCTTGATAACAACCATTAGTATATAATCTTTAATCAAGTTTTGTTTATTATCAAAACCATATATTTATGTCAATATTCTCCCCCTTTTCGATGATGACAAAACTTGATTAAAAATTATCTTATAAAAGATAATCTCCTCCTGAATGTATGCAGATCAAAACTATTTATAATGTTTAATCATTCCATAAGTTGCCATCTTATTTTATTCTTTCTTTGATTATTTAGAATGTATGCTCCCCCTGATTAGTTTAAAGATTATGCATATTTATATTCCCTTTTTGATTTTTGAGATAATTTGCATATTCTTTCTCTCCCATTTTGTCATAAGAAAAAAGTATCCCCTTCTAGTAAAATACACATACAAAGAGAAGTAGCCAGAGAATAATGAAAAGATTACATTTCATTTTAGTATAAACGATAATACAGAGCAGGTTGGCCTAGATACAAACATTCTAAGTTTGGGGAGATAGAGAGGGAGATATTATTGTGTACCCGAAGAGGGTGTCCACAAGATGGGTGGATGTGCATCCAAAACTTTGAGCGGTTTCTTCAAGTGTGAGAAACCAAAGTTTTGGATGGTGGATGAGAAGATAAGTGGTTGGTGATGGATATAATATACTTGTCTGTTCCATTCCCCTCTCTTCAAATGCCCAAGATGATGGTAATATGTGATCTAGGGCTATCTAGTAGCGATGGGATTGATGAATGGTCTCCGCAAAGCCAGATTTTGAAGAGAAATGCTTCTGAGAGAATGGATGGAAGAGTGGTCATCACAAAAGCATTATCATCCCTCCAGGAAAACAACTAAAGAAGCAACGGTTGATTCTTTAGTTTCCATCATGTGCTTATCTTTTCTCTAATATTGCTTCTAAAATTTTCTTCTCTTAAGAGTTTTATTTTGGTGGTGCAGAGAAGGATTATGATTCAAGGGTTAAATAGATTGATTACGGGGGCTATACGAGGTAGTTGATATGATCTTTTTGAAAATATAGAATAGTTCATGCTAAAAATAGAATTGGATATGATAACCATAGCTGTAAGTTAATTTTAGTAAGAAAATGAGGTGTATTCAACCTTGGGAATCAATCTTTAGATGAAGTGCAAATAGAGCACTTGATACAAATAACTTATTTCGTCTGAGATAAAGTCTAGTCTCAAGAGAGCATATTCAACATCTCAATTTCAATACAAAAGCATTAGAGTTTTTATTCTCAGATGATAAGCTCATAATATATCATATTTTTTATATCTAAATTCACATGTTTGAGATCTTCTTTTGATATTTTTCAGTGGATATTGTACTTAACAGAGTTTGTTGTATTGATATGTAAAATGAATATGAATATTACAAAAGATATTAATTTAAAGCAATTTTTAGGATTGATGGAGGCATATTTGGAAACTCTATTCAACATGAAAGTTTTATCATTTATTCTTATCTTTCCAATGCGATAAAAATTATATGATTATGAATTATATGAGAAGGTTATGGCTAAAATAGTGCAACTATCTATAGAGCTTTATATTCATCTGCTACATTTGATAGAAGCGTCACTTTCAAGGTTCACAACTCATAGAAGATAGATGATTTAGACAAAGTGATCAACATAAAACCCTAAAATTATCTATCCAATGAAAAAGAAATGGAGCAATTTTGAGTTTGTACGAGAAAGTTATGATCAAAACAATAGTACTCTCTCCAGAACTCTCTGAAGTAGAATTTTTACTGCGAAGTTCACTGACATAAGAGGCAGTCTTTGAGGGCCCATGACTCAAAATAAAAGCAAAATAAGGAAAAATGATTAACATAAAAGTTATAGATCTTGAAATTATCTATGTAACCTAATAAAAATTACTTAATTTGGAGTTTATATGAGAAAGTTATGATTATTCTACTAAAACTACTCTGGAACATCAAAACCTCTAAAGCAGGTTTTTTTTCTTCGAAGTTCACTTCGAAGAACTCTGAAGCAGAGCAAAAATATCTGAAGCAGAACAAAAATCTCCGTAGCAACAATTTTTTCTTTGAATTTAGAGAACTTTGAAGCAACTATTCTATCTCTAAAGTTCAGTTTAGAGAACTCTAAAGCAGAACAAAAATCTCTGAAGCAACGATTTTTTCTTCGAAGTTCATTTCAGAGAACTCTGAAATAAGAATTCAAATTTCTGCTCGATTTTCATGCCTCTAAAGTAACCTAACAAGACATAAAGTTTGAAAACAAAGCTTGGAATTAGAAGTACACAAATTTAATTATTCTTCCATGCATCAGATGTTGCTGTCCAAACTATGACCAATAATATATTTTTAGCAATGGAGTCTCATAATGATCAGCAATTGTAATCATTTGAGATACTTTTGAAGCAATTTCCTTTACATATGTTACTAAAATTTTAAAAGTTATTGCAATTTATGGAAGGTATATTTGGAAATTAGTGGTACAACAATACTATCTATTGTTGGAACTTTTCTTACGTATGAAAATAATCTTTTTGGGTAGAAAATACAGAGTTATTTTTAGAAGATGATCCAGGTGTGTAAAGGAATTACAATTCATGGAGAAATTTTATTAAGACCCAGCTACTTGGGTTATTTAAGGAGACCCAGGAGTTCAGATCAGGGGAGGAGAGTGGAGCATAAACAGAGAGTTAGACGAGGAAAATAGTTTAGAGTAAGAAGATCATTGGAGAAAGCTGCTACAACATGAATATTCTATTTTCTTTCTAGTTTATCTTTTGTTTTTGAATCAACATTTAATATTGGATTATGATGATGTTTATCAATTATTTAGTTGGTTTTAATTCAATTATAATGTTCTAAATTTCTGTTATCTAGGATTAAATGAATCTTAGCAATGAAGTTTGTGTTGATGTTTGATTTTTGACTTAAATTATCTTCTTCCTCATTGTTTCTTCTTTTATAAACTTAATGCGAATATGTGCTTAGCTACCATATGTATGAATTGAGATTCTTAATTTATACTTAAGAGAAGTGAATTAGAAATAGACTCTTGAATTGAAGAACATATGATGCAATGAAGTCTAAAGATAGCCATTATAATGTGCAATCCATGTGAATATGACCTTGCGAGTGCATATATTACACTTGGATGCTTAAGGGAAATGGGTTTATTAATTTAGATTTGCATGAAGACATAGTAAATCACTTTAATAGGCACACCTATCATAATACTTGAGAAAGGGTGGTAGATATTTTAGTGCATCCGATTGACAATGTGAGGAATGATGATTTACTCAATGCAATTCATCAATACAAGTGAATTTGCTAGGTGAAGTTGAATTCCTAGATATTTCATCCATTAATATTTCTTCTTTTGCTCTTACAATTTATCAATTTCATTGTTTATTCAAATTTAGTTCTTATATCATCTACTAAATTTCTTATATTACTAATTTGACACAAGTTTAGTACTTAGTGTGTAACAATCTACTTCCTCGTGGGAATGATACTCAACTTACCTCATTTATATTACTTGTGATCATGTACACTTACATGAGAGCCAACAAGTTTTTGAGATCATCACATTTGTCATGCCTAATTCTCCTCTAATATTGTAGAAGGTGTCTAATGACAGTAGCTTAGTAAAAATATCAGCAAGTTGAGCATTTGTGTGCATATATTCCAGACATATATCATGTTTTTTAACATAATCTCTAATAAAGTGGTGCCTGATTTCTATATGCTTAGTTCTTGAATATAAAACAGAATTCTTTATCAAGTATATAGCACTAGTGTTATCAAATTTAATTGGTATGTCTCTATTGCTTAGTCCTTAATCGAGAAGTTGTTATTTCATCTACAATAATTGAGTGCAACAACTCCTAACTGCTATATATTCAGCTTCTGTTGTAAAGAGAGCAATACTAGTCTATTTTCTAGAGAATTGTGATGCTAAACTACTTCATAGAAATTGACAGGTTCCACTAGTACTTCTTCTATCAACTTTATATCTTCCAAAATCAGTATCAGAATATCCAATGAGTTCAAAATCAGTTCCTTTGGGATAATAAAGTCCTAGATTTGGTGTATCAACTAGATAGTTAAAATTTTATTTTACTGCAATAAGATGAGATTTTCTAGAACTTGATTGAAATCTAGTGTATAAGCATATACTAAAGAGAATATCTAGTCTGGATGCAGTAAGGTAAAGAAGAGATTCAATCGTACTTCTATATTATTTTTGATCTAAGAGTTTACCCTTTTCATCCTTGTCCAACCTTCTTGATGTGCTTATTGGAGTGTTTATTTCCTTAATTTCTTCTATTTTGAACTTCTTAAGCATCTCTCTAGTATATTTATATTGGAAAATATAATTTCCATCATCTCTTTGCTTGATTTGCAATCTAAGGAAGTAATTCAATTCTCCCATATACTCATTTCAAATTTAGCCTACATAATCTTGAGAAATCTTGATAAAGTTTTTCATTACTAGCTCCAAATATAATATCATCCACATAAACTTGAACTATCAAGATATCTTTGTCAATATTTTTGATAAACAGAGTAGTGTCAATCTTTCCTCTCTTGAATTTATGATCACTTAAGAATTTGCTCAACCTTTCATACCAAGCTCTTGGAGCTTGTCTTAAACCATATAATGCCTTGGTAAGCTTGTAGACATGATCTGGTTGATCATCATTTTTAAAATCAGGAGGTTATTCTACATACATTTCTTCACTTAAATATCTATTTAGAAATGCACTCTTTACATCCATCTGAAATAACTTCTGAGATGTAAAAGCGAGTAGCATTCTAATGGCTTCTAATCTAGCTACTGGGCCATATGATTCTTCAAAATTATTTCCTTCTTCTTGGGAGTAACCCTTAGCAACTAATCGTGCCTTGTTTGTTACAACTAACCCACTCTCATCTACTTTGTTTATAAATACCCATTTAGTTCTGATTACATCAACATTTTTTGATTTTGGAACTAATTCTTATATTTTGGTCCTTTCAAATTGGTTGAGCTCTTCTTGCATTGCTATAATCCAATTTTCAGCATTTAATGTAATCAATGATAGTTGGCTCTATTGTAGAGATGAATGCATAATGACCACAAACATTTTGCATAAACCTTCTTGTTTTGACACCATCATATACATTTTCTATCATTTATTTTCTAGGATGAGAACTAATAAATTTCAAATCAGTAGGAGGTTGGTAAGAAACAATACCTACTATTACCTCATCTTCATTTTCTGGTATGTCTTCACTATTGGTGCCATTCTCTTAATCCTTCAATTTAAACTTTTTCATATTTGTTGCAGCTTCATCTGCATCACAATCACACTCCTTTCTCAGGGTTATATTTGCTTCATCAAATTTAACATGTATGGACTCATCTACAACCCGTGTTTTCTTAATGTAGACTCTAAATGCTCTACTGTTGGAAGAGTAACCAAGAAAGATAACTTCATTGCTCATTGGATCAAACTTTCCAAGGTTATCTTTTCCATTATTCAGCAAATAGCATAAGCATCCAAAGGGATGAGAATATGAGATGTTTGGCTTTTTTTTTTCTGTCCAAAGCTCATATGGGGTTTGCTTTAAGATTGTTCTTATATTAACCCTGTTCAGCACATGGTAAGCTGTACTAATTGCTTCTCCCCAGAATCTTTTATATAATTTACTTTTATTCAGCATGGTTCTTGCCATTTCCTAAATTGTTTGATTCTTTCTTTCCAAAGCTCCATTTTGTTGAGGAGTTTTAGGGGATGAGAAACTATGGTGGATCCTGCTTCATCACAAAAATCAATGAATCTTCTATTTTTTAATTCATCACCATGATCATTGCTGATGGATATGATAGACATTTGTTTCTCATTTTGGATTAGCTTTGAAAAAGTATAAAATATTAAAAATGCTTCATCTTTGCTAGTTAAGAGAATTACCCATGTAAATCTAGAGTACTCATTCACTATCACACACACACACACACACACACACACACACATATATATATATATATATATATATATCCTCCAAGGGTGACTATGTCAGATGGTTCAAATAAATCCATATGCAATAGTTCTAGAGGTCTAGATGTAGATACTTCATTTTTAGGATGGAAGGATACTTTGGTCTATTTTGATAATTGACAGGATTAACATATTTGATTTTTGTCATAGTTTAATTTTAGTAGACCAATCACAAGATCTTTTTTTCATAAATATTTGATATTTGACATATTGATATGTCCCATCCTCTTGTGCCATATCCATGGATCATCCTTGACTATAATTAAGCATTTTTCAAATATATCATCTAGCTATACTATAAATATTTCCATGCCTTTTTTCGCTAAATAGTAGATGATTGTCTATACTGAATACATTACATGTAGATGGTTCAAACACAACTTTATGACCCTTGTCACATAATTGACTGATGCTTAGCAGATTGTGCTTGAGTCCTTCTACATATAATACATCCTCTATGCATGCATTGAATAAACCATAAGTTTTACCTATTTCCTTGATAAGACCTTTATCATTGTTGTCGAAAGCTACTATTCCTTCATCCATTGTCTTTAACTCTTTGAACATCTTTTTGTTCCTAGTCATATGTCTTGAAGAACCACTATCCATGAACCATGCATTTCCAGACATAGCTTTGTGACTTACTTATATTCAAAGTAAATTTTTTTCTTACCTTTTTGGTGCCCAATTATTGGGTCCAATGATGTTAGTGGAATTGTGTGTGGTATAAGTGTGTGCTCATTCTTTGTATTTTTATCTCATCTTAGCATCTTTTGCTTGAATCTTTTTGGCAGAATAATTATACACTTTATGTCTAAATTTATTGCAGAAATAGCAAATATTTGGAACTCTAATAGATATAATATATTCCACTAGTTTCTTTATCCAAGGATAATTCGTGAGTCTTCTAATGTTTAGATAGTTTTCTCTTTCTTCTGTGAGGTTCACTCGCTTGGACCATCAAGCAAATTTTAATAAATTTTCATTATCTGACTGTTCACAGGCAAGTCCCTTTTTGCTAGTTTGACCAATCACTCTCATAAAATTGATCACAGATTCTCCTAGATTGGAGAATTTATTCAGCATATTGTTTAATATTTCTATCTATTTCTTCAGATCTCCAGCCTCCTTTTCTAGAGATAAATTTCTTTTTGCCAAGACAAAATTTACTTTGATAGTTACGTCAAAGTATTTTTTTTGAGTAAATTTCTGGCTAAGTTATTTAAACTCATTGAAGAGATAGTTGTATGATTGTTGTAACTTATCAATTTTTTTGCATTTAACATAAGTGCTATTTGATCTTGAAGTGTCAGAACTATAATAGTAGTAAGAGTTTACCTTTGTTTCCAGCTTCGTTGTGCATTGTTCTTTAATGGTGATTGGATCTATCGATTCATTCTCCATCTGGGCTATGCAAGGTGTCCAACTTCATTTTCATCTCTCTCACTTGAGTTTGTCACTAATAAGTCTTCATCATTCATTTACATTTCTCTGGCTTGGTTTCTTGACTTAAAGTGTTTCTTATCTTTTCTATCATTCTTCTCATTCTTATTTAATTTTTCTTTATTAGAACACTTAGGTGTCATGTATCCAATCCCTCTACATGTATAGCATGTGGGGAGATTTTTCTTTCTTTTAACTATTTTTTGTTGTTGTTTAGCCTATCTCCTTGAGGTGTTACCTCTACTGTTTCTTGCAAACTTTCTGAATTTTTTGACCAACATGGCCATATCATCTTTAGATCATGATATCAGATCACTGTTGCTCTCTTTGGTCTCTTTTAGAGCAATATCTTTCTTTAGCTTTCTTGGCTCCTCCCTTTTGTTCTTTATGATCTCATGTGACATCAATGAACTGATAAGATCATCCACCAGAAGAGTATTCAGGTCCTTTGCTTCCTCTATTATTGTGATCTTCTAGTTCCATGAATCTAGTAGTGCTCTTAGTATCTTTACTACCTATTTAGAATTTATAACTTATTTTTCCAAGCTTTCAAGGTGTTAGTAACCTTAGAAAAATGAGTATACATTTCAAAAATACTTTCTCCTTATTTTATCCTGAAGTTTTCTAGTTCTCATATCAACATATTTCTTTTAGTTCCCTTGACTTTTGAGGATACTTCATAAATAGATAAAAATTTATCCTATATCTTTTATAGTAGTGTAAGAGGATACTCTATCAAACTCAGATGAGGATAGTTTACAAAATAAGAAGTTCATAGCCTTTGCATTATTTTGAACTAAGGTGGCTTCCTCTTTGGTCCATGTCCTACTTCAATAGTAAGAAGAGTGATTCTAACTTTAATAGCCTTCCAAGATTCCATATCATTAGCTGTAATAAATTGTTTCATCCTTAACTTTCAGTGAGCGAAGGTAGTTCCATCAAATAGGGGTGGTTGGGTAGACGATTGCCCTTTGGTGAATATTTGTAATAAGGATGATGGGTTTGCCATTGGATTACTACAAGTGTTTACGTAGTCTGCTTGAAACCACTTGTTGGTCCCGATGGTTAGGCTAAAACCCAAGAGGGGAGGGGTGAATTGGGTACTTTAAAAATTATTTCTCAACCCCTTTAGGATTAATCATCCCTCCAGCAGTCAATCACTCAATCAACAAATAAGCAAGTAACTAAATGAACACAATGATTTTTATAGTGGTTCGGTTAAAAATTTTACTCCACTCTTCCAAGAATACTATTTTCTTAGTATCTTGGTTCCATTATTCTTAATACTAGAAATACAATAGTGCTCTTGGTACTCTTCTAGATTTCAGCTCTAGGGGGCATAAATAGTGCTCTCAGCACTCTTTTAGATTCTAGCTTTAGGGGCCATATTCATAGTTCTCTTAGCACTCTTCTAGATTTCAACTCTAGGGGGCATGTAGTCATAGCTCTTCTTGAGTCTAGTCACAACCACTAGCTCAATGAACTTTAAAAGAGATGAATATCAAAAGTTTAAGCACAAAAATTTCTTAGTAAGCATAGGAGATGGTTTTTGAAAGTTGAATGCAGAAGTAAATGATCTTCCCAAAGGTAGTTGAAAGCCTTCAAAGAAAGTTGAGGAAGATTTAAATGCAAGACTTTTGACTCTTGAAGAATTGCAAAAGGTTTAGATCATATCAGTAAATGCTCTAATGTAAGGCCCTTAAAAATTTTACAAATGCAAATTTTTGCTATTGTAAAGTTTTGGTAACTTTTGCCGGGTTGATAGGTTGTATAATTAA